>JAJEJO010050477.1:0-117621 GCA_020662805.1 Glaucomys volans
TTCAAGTTCTTTGTCTAGTCTTAAAGGATAAAAACATTTAAAACAACTACTCTAATGCATTTTGGTCCATAGTTGTCTGTTCTTCTCAACTATTACGGTCATTAAATACCTTTGCACAATATGTATAGCATTATTAAGGTTTTTTTTTCATTTTTAAAATGAGAACATTTAATTAGTATTGTTTCTAGATCTCAAGGTATAAAATAATATGTTAATATTTGGTTGCATAATTCAATCTCAGCATATGATTCACTTACACTGAAAAAGGTCTAACGTCCTTGCAACATATATGTAAATGCAAACTTAGAAGAGTCCTTTGCCACATGTGCAACCTTCCACTCTTTTCTCATTTTTGAAAACAGTTTAGTCTTTCTTCTTGAGTTTTTCAATACTAGGCACTCTTCCTTAGGAATTCTTAGCCAATGATGGTTTTTCATCATTCATCATCTGTTCAGTTTCTTGTTTGCTGCAGTGAACATCATTTCTCTACTAGATCTATCAACACTAGTGACAAAATGACATTGCCCCTTCATGCACATTATCATTTGCAAGCACAGTGTAGTCTAAAATATCCTTCAGTTCCTGATAATTAACTCTTGGTGAACTCAGAAATAGCACAGAATGCATTTTTCAGAGAAAAATTATATAGCTATTTGTTTGAAGTTGATGTTCATGGCTTAATATTAGTATTAGAATAATGGATACTTAAAAAAAGTGGGTATTTTTACCTTCAAGTGAAATATTTAGAGTTTTCTCCCTTTCCTAAAAAATAGTTAATTTATACCTGGGTGTGGTGGCACTGACCTATAGTACCAGCTACTCCAGAAACTGAGGTAGGAGGATTACTAGAGCCCAGGAGTTCAATGCCAACCTGGGCAATTTAGTGGGAGCCTGACTTAGTAAGAAGAAAAAAAAATAGTGTCTTTAAATAGAAGTCGGTAACTCATTAATCTTTAAAGTTTATGGTTTGTTTAGTTATAATGTAGTTGATGTTTATAAAAAGACTAGTTTATTGCAATAAATACATGTTTATGCATGTGTTTTAAACATTTCCTAGTTTTAAAACAGACATGATCACATTCTGAATTAGGAACTCTTCCAGCTGTCTAAATGGACCTGGATGCATATCAGGGAATGTTAAAGCTGGTTTTCATGAAAGAAGTGGAACAGATATTTAAAATTTGTAAAGCCTATAGATAGGATCTTCTCACTGAGTTGGAAAACTAAAAGACAAGATGGCAGTGGTATGCCCTGCCACATGGCAAGAATTTTTAAGTTAACCTTTTAAAAATTTAAGTTTATAGAGCTTTAAAATATGTTTGCAGTTATAAAAACTGCAAATAAGTACTTTGGTTAATAAAGGCAACTTTTTGGAAGTTCTAAATTCTAAATTTACATATACTATTTCATTAGAAATTTTCTTTTATTGAACAAAAAATGTATTTGTCATGTTAACAGCCAACATAAAATGATTTCAAATACTGTATATTAGGAAATCACTTTGAATAATCTTGATGGAGAAATATGTAGAGAAAAATGTCATCACAACCAGATAATTAAAAGGAAATGATCACTTGGCATCTTCTTAAGGCAGCAGTATCTTTCTTTAAAAAAGAGAGAACTATGCAGTATTTTAAGAAGATGCATACTGTTTTAGCGTGGAATGTTGTCTGAGTATGGTGATTTAAATTTTACCATGGTATAGTAAAAAAAAAATAAGTAAAAAAAATAAGATTTGAAATCTTTATTGTGATAAATTCTGTATGTGGTCCCACCCACCCACCACAGTCAGATGTAAGGAACCCTTTTGAAGCATGTTGAGAAAATCTTTTCAGGAATAAATTTAAGCATGGAGCTGTAGCCTATGTGGGAAAGTTGTGCGCATCACTCAAAGTTGTGACTTGCTTTCAGCCAGAATTCTTAAGTGCATTTAACATGGATCTGATGACAAAATGCAGGGTTCTGGACAGCATAGCGTACTGCCTTCTGACAGTATGGGTTAAGTTGCCAAAAAAGACAATCAGGGATTCAATAAGAAATCTTAGTCATTAAATCAATTTTATATTACTCTTGTCTTTTAAGTGTCAGAAAACTTCTATATTTCCCTCTCATTTTTCTCCTGGTTTAATAGTTAAGACATTGTGTATAATTAGCAGATTAATTTGATTATAGACAAATTTGATACTTATAGCATGTAAATCTGTGAATTTCATAACTCTTCAGTTACCTGTATTATAAATATGTAAACATATTTTTAGATTAAGTAGTCTTCCAAAATACAAGTACTCCTAGATACGAGTTTGAATTACTGATAAGTGTTAAATGTTTGATTTTATATAACAACCTTATGAAATATATTTTTGTGGAAACTGTGGTGTTGGAGTCCATAGTTTGCACATAAATATGATTGGTTTCTCCATTAAGAAGGTACACACTCCAAAGAACCAATATAGTGAAAGTTGTGTTGAAAAATTAAAAGTATGGCTATTGTAATTTTATTAATGGGAAAAGATAATTTACTGAGCTATGATCAAACTTTTCTCTAATTTGTTTGCTCATATATCTTATGAACTTGTGTACACTCCTATCTTAATTATTTTTTGTTTCTTAGCCATTTATAAGAAAGTCTGTTTTGGACCTTGCAGATGAGTGGCATTATTTTTTTAATTAATTCTCCCACTTTTTATGCTTAATGAAACTCCACTAGAAATTTTAGTTATTAGAAAATCATTAAAGAATCACTGGTTCAGAAGAACTGGAAGGTACCTAACAAGATTAGCATGCTTCTTAAAATGGAAACTTAAATTTATAATGATGTCAACAGTAAAGACAATGCATCTTAAATTTTTTTGAAAAAGAGATAAATCTCCATTTTTCTATATAAACACCACCCAACCTTTCCAACTTCAGTAAGCATTTGTTTTAGTGTTAAGAATCAGAATAAGCATTAATAGTGCACATGTTAAAAGAATAAACTTATGAAGAATACATTTCTTATTTACAAATGAAAAAATACAACACAGTGAAACTCAAATACATGTACAAAGTGATTTTGAATGCATTGTTGTACAGTGGTCTACATTCTATATTAAGTCATATTATAAAAAGCAGTATATAGTTTTTGGTAGAGCAACCAAAAAGCCCTTATTTGTATTTAAAAATAACAAAGCTTGTGGACACCTTGCCCATGCCAGCAAAATCTCAAAAACCAGTACAGCTATTTGGAGTTTCTCTAGCAGACATTTGTTAGGATGACAATCTATCAAAACCTGTTTGGTATGTCTTGACTTAGTCTGTAAACTATGTGTAAGGGCATTTGGGAGGGGAGTTCTCTGTAATGAGAATTATCCCCAAGTGGAAAAATAAGATACCACTGGCATTAACTAGCATTTTATTCTTACTTCAAAAAAATAAAAGAAATTCATTTAGAAATTACAGAATCATAAGGAAGAAATAATTTAGTCAACTTGAAGACAAGGCAGCATAAACCTACTCATATAAATTAGAATTTACTCTGTAGTCAGAGAATCAACACTGACCCTCACATATCCTTTCTAAAACTCCACACAGTTCTTAAAGTCTCTTTTTATCACTGTAACAGAAGAGACTTCTCAACCTTATGTTTTCTGAGGGTTTAAAGTTTATTTTTATTTCTTGAATTTCTTCATCAAGGTATATTCTATGGGATTTAATTGTTTTTTTGTATGTAGAATTGGTCTGAGGAAAGTCACTGAATTTTTATTGTCTTCCATTGACACATAAGAAACACTAATAAAAATCCTTCATTGAGTATACAGGGTCCTTCAACCTTTACAATAGATGGATGGCATTTTATGTTACATTGTACCAGTGTATTTGGCAGATACTATGAATATAATTTTATTATTATATATTTTACAATTTAAGGGGGCAGTTATTATTCTCAACATTCTTACCTTAAAAATTAAAAAGGGAAAAGCAGCTGCAGAATGTAAGATTACATAGGAAATAAGAGGCATAACTGGTTTCAAATCTCATGGACTGTTAATCTCCAAAGCCTTTTCTCTTTCAGCACTGCAGGTAGAAGACATTCAAATAGAAACACAATAATCTGGAGAATATTTAAAGTCTACTCTCCATAATTTTCAAAAATATAATGTTATGATTAAGTATAGTCACCATCATATACAGAAAATCACCTGTACCCCTTCCTTTTGTCTAGCTGAAATTTTGAATCAATTGGTCAATAACACTTCCACCCCACAATGCCCCAGCTCCTGTCCATCATCCCATTGTTCTCTTAAAATTGACTTGAGCAGTTGCAGCCAACTATCTGGCTCCTGTGCCTCACTGATTTCAAATTGGTCTCTGGCAGGCAAAGGTGGCAAATGTTGGTTCCCTTGATTGTATATTTGAAATGACATAGTTTTCTTTCCTTTCCCAAATGACAGACTTTACTACATATATAAGAAGGGCCCCCTCACAAGTGGTAACCTCAGACAGTGGCCAGCATGAAGTCTGGCAGAGAATTAAAAGAGCAATTGAATAGTGGACTAGAAGTAAACCTGGTCTGTGAATCTCCTTTTGTACTCACATGTATTAAAGGTAGACGTGTATCTTAAGACACCCTGTCATGTAGTTATGGAGCAAGAGACATGGTTCATTTCAGATGTGTAGTATGACTGACTGCAAAAAACCAGAAGATGTCCAAAGTTGATGCTATACTTTAAAAGTCACAACCAATCATGTCAGATATCCTTTAATTTTCCCTCCCACACTATTCTCAATTTCATTTCTGCTGCCCCATGCTCAAAGTCAAATTGTTATTTTTTTTTCATTTTAAATTTTAAATTTTGTTCTTTCTCCTTATAGATGAAGTAGAGTCTGTTTTGACGTATTAAAGTAAGCATGGAACATATCATTTTTTATTTTAAAAATTGGTTGTTTTAGTTACACAGGACAGTGAATCCATTTTGATACAATTGTATTAGGAAGACTAAATGTTATTCTAATTAGTACCCCTTTCTTGTGGAGGTAAATAATGATGGGATTCATTGTGAAGTTTTCATAAATGTACATAGGAAAATTATGTCAGATTCATTCTATTTTTTCTTTTCCTATACATCTTGCTTCTCTCCATTCCTAATCTACTGAAATTCTACTCCCCACCCCCATATTGTGGGTTAGCTTCTACATATCAGAGGAAACTTTCAACCTTTGGATTTTGGAGAATGGCTACTTTCACTTAGCATTAATCTCTAGGTCCATCAGTTTACTGGTGAATATCATAAATTCATTCTTCTTTATGCCTAAGTAATCCTCCATTGGGTATATATACAGCATTTTCTTTCTTCATTCATCTGTTGAAGGGCACCCCAGTTGGTTCCATAGCTAAGCTATTAGTATTTGTACTGATGTTAACATCAATGTGACTCTGTCACCAATATACTTTTTTTAACTCCTTGGGATCTATACCAAGGAATGGGATAACTGCATCAAATGGTAGTTCCATTCTTAATTCTTCTGAGGGATTTACATGCTGCTTTCCATATTGGTTACAACATTTGACAGTCCCCAGAAATACATGAATGTACCTTAATTCCCACATCCTCACTGACATTTATTGTTATTTGTTTTCTTCATAATTGCCATTCTTCCTGGAGTGAGATAACATTTCCCTGTTGTTTTGATTTGCATTTCTCTAATTGCTTGAGATGTTGAATATTTTTTCATATATTTGTTGAACATTCAGATTTCTTCTTTGGATAGTGTCTCTTAATTCCTTTGCCTATTAATTGATTGAGCTATTTGTTTTCTTCAGTGTTAACCTTTTTGAGTTCTTTGTATACTCTGGAAATTAATGCCTTATGTGAGCTGTGGGAGTCAAAGATTTTCTCTCTCTTCGATCTCTTGATTGTTTCTTTCTCTGTGAAGAAGCTTTTTAGTTTGATATCATCGCATGTATTGATTTTTTAAATTAATTATTGTACTTCAGGAGTCTTGATGAAGTTAGTTTCTAAGCCAACTTGATGGAATATGGGGTCTATATTTTCTTCTAGTATGACTAGGGTCTCTGGTCTAATACCTAGGTCTCTCATCCACATTGAGTTCAGGGTTGTTTTTTTTTTTTTGCAAGATAAGAGTTAGGGGTTAAATTTCTTTCCAGTAAAAGTGCATTTCCAGTTTTTCTAGCACCATTTTTTTAGATGCTATCTTTTCTCTAATGTATGTTTTTGGTATCTTTGTCCAGCCTGAGATAATTCTGTCTATGTAGTTTTTCTCTCTGTGCCTTCTATTTTACTCCAGTGGTCTTTTTGCCTGTTGTGGTGCCAATATCATGCTGTTTTTGTTACTATTACTGTTGTACAACTTAAGATCTTGTATTGTGATGCCTCTTTCATTTCTTTATTTTTGCTGATGGATTCTTTTGGTATTCTGGGCTTACTATTTTTCAAAATTAAATTCATAACTGGTTTTCCTGGTTTTTTTTGCCATTGGAATTTGAATAGGAATTGCATTAAATCTTTATAGAGCTTTTCGTAGCGTGACCATTTGGTGAATATCAATTCTCCTTCTCCATGTACTTGGGAGATCTTTCCATCTTCTAAGTTCTTCAATTTCTTTCTTTAGAGTTCTGTAGTTCTTATTGGAGAGACCTTTCATCTTCTTTGTTAGATTAATTCCCAAGTATTTATTGAGGTGATTGTGAATAGGATACATTTCCTAATTTCACTTTCAGCTGACCCATCTTTAATGTATGATAATGCAATTGATTCATGGTATTTTGAAGGATTCCTTTATGAGTTGTAGAGGTTTTCTGACAGTTTTCTTTGTATGTATTATTTTTAGGTATGCATGACTACAGACTATATATGACATATATTGACAGAGTATGTCATATTCTACTTGGGATCCCAATCTTGTGATTGTACATGATGTGTAGATTCATTGTGTTGCATTTACATATATTACTATTCCTATTCCCTTTAATCCCCTTTGTCTAATTGACTTAACTACTATTCTTTTCCCCTACTTTCTTGTGTGTCATCATCCATATATGAGAAATAACATTCAACCATTTTTTTTGATTTGGGGGATTGACTTATTTTACTTAGTAATATAGTCCAAGCTAAGATCCATCCATTTGCTGGCAAATATCAGAATGCCAAAGAATGCCATTCTTTTTTATGGCTGAGTAATATTCCATTGTGTTTATACTACATTTTCTTTTTCCTTTCATTTGATGAAGCGCACCTTGGTTGATTCCATGGCATAGCTATTGTGAATTAAGATCCATCATGGTAGCATGCTGACTTTTTTTCAGTGATACCAGTGATTGAACCCAGGGGTTCTTAACCTCTAAGTCATATCCCCATCTACATTTTTAAAATATTTGACTTACAAAGAGCATCTTTCAGTATTTCTTAGGGCCTCACTAAATTGTTGAGACTGGCTTTGAACTTGTGATCCTCCTGCCTATGCCTTCTAAGCTGCTGGGATAGTATGCTGATCTTAACTCCTTTGGATATAGTTTTTTAGTCTTCTAAATATAGAATTATGTCATCAGAAATAGAAATATCTCTGTTTTTTCTTTTCATATCCCTTTCATTTCTTTCTTTTACCTCATTTTTCTGGCTAGTTTCAAGGACTATGAGTACATCATGTTCCATTGGCACTGAGACAGAGAACCTGTAAATAAAGGGTTGAGAATATCATTCCCTTTGTGTGCAATATTTCTCATATCCTTTGGTCTCAATGGCTAAGTCAAGAGAAAAGGAAGTTTTCAGTATATCTCATGTAAGCACAAACTTCCCGAACAAATTTATTTCATGTTCTGAAAGTAATTCCAATTATAGAAGTGTAATAGAAGTTAATGTCAGGACAGACACATTTTTCAACTAGTTGTGTCTTCATAGCACACCCACAGAACAGCCCTCTGTTCAAGTTTATGACAATGTGCATGTTGCCTAAGAAGTACTTTCCCTAAGTCTTTTCTATTGATACTTCATAATATTTAATAGCAAAGAATATTTTTTTTCCCAAAGCATGCTATGGAGAACACTTGCTATTTCCCTCCTTTTAAAGACAGTGCCACTGGTACAAAGTACTAGTATTAAGTCAAGAAAACCAACTTTGGCTTTACTCCATGATTAAAATTAATTTCTATACCCAAACTGCTCTTGAAAATATAGTTTCTTTTTAAATACATAAAAAGAATGTGATACATTGGTGTGCTTTAGAGAAGAAATTTTTCTCAGAATTTCTGCACTTTTGTTAAAGTCAAAACTCATATATGAAATGTGACTTACAAGCACGTATACATGGAAAGTAACATTTTACTCTTTTCTCCTTTCCACAGGCTTCCTCACTCATACAATTTATGATTTTTCTTTTTCAGCATGTAAGTTCTTCCTCAGGATAATATGTAGTGCCATATCACAAGAGAGAGAATGTACCAGGTAACATAAGGAAGGTAATTGGTTTTGTAATAAATATACATACATCTGTGAAGATGCTGGGAAAGTGGTTGTTCTAGTGCCCCCAGATGAAGAGATTCTCATACATGGGTCAGGGTTGTCTTGGGTTGTAATTCCTTCTTTGGAAGTCCTGCTAAAAAATCAGAGCATGTTAGAACATAGTTGGGTTAATAATTGGATTTCATGAAGTTGCAATTTTTAAGAAGCCTTTTGTGTGGTATGCTAAGGTGATTTGAACATATATTTTAAATAAAACTTTACAAAAACTTATGAATATGTTAGAACTATACTGGTTGAAACTCCAGTAGAAAATATAGAAAAAACCTGTATGTATGCATGTGTGTATATATATATATATATAAATATATATATATGTGTGTGTGTGTGTGTGTGTGTGTGTGTGTGTACTTTTTTTTTGTGGTGCTGGGGATTGAACCCAATGCCTTGTGTATGGAAGTTAAACACTCTACCAACTAAGCTATATCCCCAGCCCCCAAAACGTGTATATTTTCTATATTTTCTTCCATTTTTTCCTTCTAGTGGATCCCAAAATGCAACATAATTCTAGTTTGCTATGAAAGTGTTTGAAAACAATTAGCATTAGTTAGATGATAATCTAGAGACATATAACAATGAAAATATGAATTCCTGTACTATAATTTACTTGTTATGATATCTTTGGCCAAATATTCTATGCCATCAAACAATATCTTCATGCATACCAATAATTGTAGCAACACAATTCAGAACAGCCAAGTTATAGCACCATTGATGTGCCTGGCAATAGATAAACGGACAAAGAATGTGAGGTATATATATACACAATGGAGTTCTGTGCAGTCATAAAGAAGCATGGAATTTCATTTTGTTGTTTGTAAATGACTGGAGTTGGAGAACATCATGCCAAGTTAAATAAGCCTGGCTCAGAAAGTCAGGGGTTAAATGTTTTCTCTCAAATACTGATTTTGGACAGGAAAGAAAAAAAATGGTGGTGACTCTCATGAAAATATTAGGGAGATCAATAAAGTAGAGAAAAGGGATAGAGAGGAAGAGGGCATGGGAGGACGGGAGGAAGTACTGGGGGATGAAACCTGACAAATCATGCTTATATTCACAAGAAAAATTCCTCTTTTATTTCTTTTTCTTTTTGCTTTTCTTTCTTTTGTGGTGCTGGGGATTGAACCCAGAGCCTTTGCATGCAAGGCAAGCACTCTACCAACTGAGATACATCCCCAGCCCCACAAATTTCTTGATAAATAATTTTGCTCAGTGTACTGATCAAAAATATTGCAATTGAAATAAGTGACAGTGTCTCTAAGAACTCTTGATGACAAAAGTAATGAATACAATGTGTTAGTGATTTAAAATGCTTACTATCTGCTGGACATTGTGTGAAGAATATCACTTGCATCATCTCATATAATCATCTCTTTGCTGGCAGGGTCACTCATGAATTATCCAGAATGTTTATAGTGATCTGTGTTATGTAAAACCAAATATTCCTATGAAGTATTGCCATGCATTCTAATGCTACGATTTAGTATATAGAAAGTTATCATACATAAAGCATTCAGGTTTTTCTTTTGATTTCATTTTTTAAAAAACGAAATGAATAATTGACAATGAAAGGTGTACTTAAAATCAATAAATTCACTACTAAAACACTAAAATGAATTACGTATGTAAGAAAATTATTTTAGTACACTAAAATTAGGTAGATGGCAACTCATTACAGCAGTTTCAAACTTCATTACTAGCTCTTATTGAATACCCTGGGACATGTCTTAGCTACCTTGATAAATAAATTTTGTGTACTTCTGCTATAGAAGCCATTTTTGTTTTCAACACTAAAATGTGCTTTAATGTGTAAATACTTAGAACAGTTTGTATTACATGCCTGCACTATGTGGAAAGGAAGAGTAAAGGTTTAGGAAGTGACATTCAGGAAGTGACATTAATCTGTATACCTAAAAATTTGCTAGGATTAAAATTCATGAAGACTATATGATGAATATCCAATTACTTAGAGAACAGGAGAGCAAAAGTCATACTGTGGCCAGATCTCTAGAGCTCAGTATTTCTTTTTTTCCCAGAGTTCAGTATTCCTAGTTTGTAAATTCATCTTTGCATCTATTCCTGTGTTTCTAATTCTTTTCATTCTTCTTTCTGATTATTGCCTGTGGACCCCAACCTCAGGGAGGGAGGCATAAATCAAGCATACCAGTCCAAGTGCTCTTGAGTCACTCTTGTTACGTAATTAGCAAAACTGTTTAATATCTTTTTTAGATGGATGGATAATCTAGATGATAGTAAGAGTGATGCTGCACATATATAGTGCTTTCTTCCAAAAGAGTAAACGCTATACACCACTAAGTCTTATGTATTTGATCCTTACAATTCCTTTGTATAGGTAGGGCAAATTCTTTTAATCATGGAGTTGAGCCCAAAAGAGAACAAGAATTTCATAAAGTTAAATGAATATTTTTGGCATCATGTAAAATTAGAATATCTTTAAATGTTTTTAGATGAATACTGGAGTCAACTATGATGCAAATTGACCTGCAAAATCATTCCAAAAAAGGAATTCTTTAAAGATTTCTGTATCTTCTCCACTCTCCCCAGTTCCCACAAAAATGTGTAGAAAAGGCTACTGCATTTTGTAGTTGTCTCCAAATGTAAGAGTAAACCTGGGGGGTAATTTAGACATCAAAAGATTCTTTAAAGCAAAAATCCCAGGAGTAAACTGCAGTCCATTTCAGTTTGTAGCAAAATATGGTCATGTCAATTTGCAACCTGAAGTCTACATTTAGATTTTTCTCTTTCTATGGCATGAATATCCCTATGGAATATAGATGAGCATCCACAAGACACTGCACTCCTGACACAGGGATCAAAAAACTGTGCAACCTCTCTCAACTTCCTAGAGCCTTTCCTGCAGTGTCAGTTCATCCTTAAACCAAGCCTCCTGGCTGGGTCCCAAAATCCAATGGTGAGTTTTCTTTTCCTCTTTCATAGAACCTTCTTTCAGCAAAAATGTTCATTTCATGAGCACAAACTTTGTACAAAGGCAAAGATCCAAACTTCCAGCCAGATGAAACATTTTTCTTTCAAATTTTCCAGTAAGACATTTTTAAAAAAAGGATAGAGTTTTAGTGGAATGTTCTACAAATCAGCAATAATTTTGGCTTCTCTGTAACTAGCAGCAATTAGCAATACTGTTCCTTCTTGCTTCAACTCCTTTCCCTTTTAAACTCTTATCTAGAAGTGTCAAAGGAAAAGACAATGCTGCAGGTGCTTCAGTGCTTTCCTGGTTCTCTAATACAGTCCATTATGTGTTTCCTCACCTGGTCCCATTAGAAAAAGGATGTTGTCAGTGATGGGTGTCAGAAGAGTCTGACGGCCTGCCTGGATACTGATACTTGGTATGTGAGGATGAGGACTAATATGATTTCTACAGAAGTCTCTCCTTGGCACCCTGATATAATATAAATTGTGTGAAATTGCTCTCTCTTACTCCCCCTATAATGTAATTTCTAGTGTATTAATATTGATGTTCAATGTAATACCACCATAATCTAGCATTACACGTGCTTGACTTCTTTTAATTATTATTATTTTTTATTCACACAATTCATATATTCTTACATATACATAGAGTAATACTGTCTGCCTCAGTCTACTAGTTTTCCTTTGCCCATCCCCTCCCATCCAATTTTCCTCTACACCATCCATACTTCCTCCAATCTTTCCTATCCCCCCATACTCCCCCCCAATTATGTGTCAGCATCCGCTGATCAGAGAAAACATTTGGCTTTTTGTTTTTTGGGCTTGGCTTATTTCACTTAGCAGGATATTCTCCAACTCCACCCATTTACCAACAAATGCCATAGTTTTACTCTTCTTTGTGGCTGAGTACTATTCCATTGTGTATATACACAACAGTTTCTTTAAACATTCTTCAGTTGAAGGGCATCTAGGTTGGTTCCACAATCTAGTTATTGTGAATTGAGCAGCTATGAACATAGATGTGGCTGCATCCCTATACTTTGCTGATTTTTAAGACCTTTGGGTATAAACTGAGGAGTAGGATAGCTGGATCAAATGGTGGTTCCATTCCACGTTTCCAGAGTGGCTGTACCAATTTGCAACTCCACCAGCAACACTTGTTGTTGCTTGTATTCCTGATAATAGCCATTCTAATTTGTATTTCTCTAATTACTAGAGATGATGAGCACTTTTTCATGTATTTGCTAATCACACTTGACTGTGGCCATTTTGGTAATATTAATTCTGCCTCTCCAATAAAATGAGAGTTCTTTCATCTTTTAAGGTCTTCCACAGTTTCTTTATTTAATGTTTTGTTCTTTTCATAGAGAGGTCTTTCACTTTTTTTGTTAGACTGATTCCCAAGTATTGTACTTATTTTTTAATTGGGGGGTTATTGTGAATGAGCTGGTTTTCTTACCTTTCACCTGATTTTTCTTGGAGTATATGTGTGCAATTGATTTAAGAGTGTGAATTTTGAATCCTTCTCATTTTCTGATTTAATTTATGAATTCTACAAGTTTTCTGGTGGATTTTTGGGATCTTCTAAATATAGGATCATGCTGTTAGCAAACAGAGATAGTTTTATCTCTTCCTAGCTGTATTCCTTCAATTTCTTTCTTTTGCCTAATTGTTTTGAGTAGATATTCTAGGACTATGCTGAATAGAAGTTGTAAAATTGGGCATACCTCTCTTGTTCCTCTTCTTAGAGGGCATGGTTTCAGTTATTCGCTGTTTAGAATGATGTTGGCCTTGGGTTTGTTGTATATTCCTTTTTCAGGGTTAATTTTCTTCTATCCCTACTTTTTCTAGTGTTTTGATCACGAGTGGATTATACATTTTGCAAAAAGCTTTGTCTGAAGCTATTGAGATAATCATGTGTTTCTTGTCTTTAAGCCTATTGAAGTGATGAATTTTGTTGATGATCTCCATATGCTGAAAGAACCTTGCAGTCCTGGCATGAATTCCATTTGATCAATATTTATTTAATATTTTTTACGTAATTTGCCAGTATTTTATTGAGAATCTTTTCTATATTTTCATCAAGAATATTGGTGTAAAGTTTTCTTTCCGTAATATGTCCTTGTCTGATTTTAAATTCAGGGTGATAAGAACTGCATAGAATGTGTTTGGAGGAATATCCTCCTATTCTATTTTGTTGCATAATTTAAGGAGGATTGATATAAATTTTTAAAAGTCTGGTGTTACTCACCTGAGAATCCATATCTGGTGCAGGATTTTCTTAGTTGGTAGTCTTTTTATGGCATCTTCCATTTCATTACTTGAAATTGATCTGTTCACATGTTCTGTGTCCTCCTGGTCTAATTAGCGTATGTCATATGGCTTCAGCAATTTGTCAATGTCTTCGAGACTTTCTATCTCATTGGATTATAAATTCTCAAAATAGGTTTTGATTATCCTCTGTATTTTAGTAGAACCTGTAGTGATATTTCCATTTTCATCACACAGATGTTAAGAAATAGAACTTTCTCTCTTTTGATTAGCTTGGCAAAGGTTTTATCCATTTTTTTTTAATTTTTACAGAGAGCCAACTTTTTGATTAATTGATTTTTAATTTTTTTTAAAAAAATCTCAATTTCATTGATTTTGGTTCTGATTTTAACTATTTCCTGTGTTATGCTGATTTCCTTGTTAAATTGTTGTTTTTGTATTAGGGCCATAAGATGCAATGTTAGATTATTTGTTTGGTGTCTTTCAGTTCTTTGATTTTGCTTTTCTTTTCACCATATGAAGTTTTTTTGATGTATTGAAAGTTCAATAATATGAACTTTCTTGTTAAAACTGCCTTCATAGTGTCCCAGAGATTATGATGCTTTGCATCATTATTCTCTTTTGCCTTTATGTAATTTTTATATTATCCTTAATTTCTTCTGCTCTCCAGTCATCATTCACTAGTGAGTTTTTCAATCTCCAGATATTTGCATAAGTTTTATGTATCTTAGCCCTGATTCCTAATTTTTTTCCATTATGATCTGATAGAATGCAAGGTATTATCTGTTTGTTCTTTTTAATTTGCTAAAAGTTTCTTTGTGTCCTAAAATATAGTCTATTTTAGAAAATTTTATAGGTACTGCTAAGAAGAAATTATATTCAGTCTTTGATGGATGAAATATACATATATTAATATAAGTATATATAAAGTTGCTTATTGTGCATTTAGTTCTGTACACTTTTTTGTTTGAATAATCTGTCTAGTGATGGGAGATGATTATTAAGGTTATTGATTATTACTGTCTTGTGGTCTTTTTGGTTCTTGATATTGAGAAGGATTTGTTTGATATTTGTAGATGCTCCATTTTGGGGTACAAAAATAGTTACAACTGTTAATTTTTGCTACTTTATGACTCCCTTAAACTTTATGAAATGATATTCTTTGTCTCTTTTGATTAAATTTGATTTGAATTCCACTTCTTCAGATATGGGTCTAGAAATGCCTACTTGCTTATTGATCCATGTGAATGATAAGTTTTTTTACCATCTATTTAGATTCAGTCTCTGTATGTATTTGCCTATGAGGTGAGTCTCTTGGAAACAGCATATTGTTGGATATAGTTTTTTTCACCCAATCTATGTCTTTTGATTGATGAGCTGAGACAATTAAAGCACAGAATTATTATAGAGAGATGAATTTTATTTCCTCTCATTTTGATTTATTTTTAGTTTTGAAGTTGAACTTGATTATCCTTTGATTCTCCTAGTATACTTTCATCTTCTGATGGTTTTCGTGTTTCCTCCATTTCTTCTTCCTGAAATCTTAGATTGAATACATTTTGTAGTTCCAACTTTACAGTTGTGAATTCTTTTAACTGTTGTTGATCATGAAAGGTTTGTATTTTATTCTCAAATATGAAACAGATTTTCTGATTTTGGATTCTTGGATAGAATTCACTGTCCTTTAGAGTTTTGTGCACATTAGTTCAAGCCCTCCTAGCTTTTAGCATTGGGTTTGAAAAATCAACTGAAATCTATGCTGGTTTTCTTCTAAATGTGACCATTTTTCTCTAGCTGCTTTTCATGTTTGGTCTTTTTCCTGTAAGTTAGTTGTTTTTATAATAATGTACTCTAATGGTTTATTTGAATTGTCAATTTGACTGGATTGAGATATGCCGATAATTAAGAGAACTCTGGGTGTGTCAATGATGGCATGTCTAGGAATGACTGGAATGTGGGATAGTGAACTGAAGTGAAGCCCCTCCCTAAGCATGGGTGGCACCACCTAATAGGTTGAAATAAAAGCTGGAAGAATAAGGAAGCAGATACAGATTCAAGCTCAGCTGGTCTTGAAAGGATTCTTGATCACTGCCTCAATCATCTGAGGATATAGGACTCTTATTTCTTCATTGTTCCAAAGTGAACTCTGCCAGTGATTTTCCATGTAGTTTCCAGAAGCCTTGGTCTTGGACTAGGGTAGCACTGTTGATCTTTCTTGTTCTGGGGCTTCTGCATCTTGGACTGTACAGTTGTTGGTTATTCCAGCTCTCTAGTTGCAGACAGCCCATTGTGGACTATCCAACTTCTAGTCACGTAAGCCAATCTAATAAATCCCCTTTTATAAGCATACTTCCTGTTGATTCTGTTCCTCTAGAGTACCCTGACCAATACATGTCCCTTGGAATGCATTTGTTTTAATTTTCTATATTTGGAGTCCTGTATGACTCCTGCATTTGATTTTCTAGTTCATTTTTAAGACTTGGGAATTTCTCCATTGTTATTTTATTGAAATTACTGTGCATTTCTTTAATTTGTGCCTCAGAGTCCCTATAAATCCTAGTTTTGACCTTATAATATAATCCCATATTTCCTAAAAATTCTGTTCATGGTCTCTCAGCATCTTTTATCCATGATCAAGTTAAGTTTTAAGATTATGTATATTGCCTTTGTTGACTGAAAAGCTCTCTCAAATGATCTGGTTTATTGGTAATGCTTTCCATTGAGGTTTTAAATTTTTTGTTGATTCTTCCATTTCAAGAATTACCAACTGGGGTTGGGGCTGGGGCTCAGTTGTACAACATTTGCCTAGCCTGCATGGGGCACTGGGTTGGCTCCCATGCACCATATTAAAAAGAGAAGAATTACCAGTTGATTTTTCTTCAAAATCTGTCTCCATATTGAAGTTATCATTCATTTCTTGTATTTTCTCTGAAATTTTACTCCTTGCATCATACTTTACCTCTTAGATCATCTTATCTCTGTACTTTCTAAATTGCTTACCTGACATTTTGTGCACTGCAGTGTCATGGAGTCTATTGTTGAATCATACTGTTTTTTTTAGGATGTTTTCTTCCATTGCTTTCAATATTGTTTATGTGTCTACCCATTTATTCAAATGGATCTGAAGAAGTAAGGCTTCTACTCTACAGTAATCTTTTAAGCATCCTTTAGGTTTAGTGTGCCTCACAGATTGGGGGAGGCAAATAACAGCTAAAACCTTTTCATATAAAACATAGGATTAAATTAAGTACTCATTTCCTATTATGACATCTCAATGTTGGTTTACACAATAAGCAGAAATGGTAGGATGAGCAGTTTCTATCAGTAAAGACGTTAGGTAATCATGAATTATATGTGTCATAAAAGCAAACAATAGGTATTATCTTTGATTTCCTGTGTATTAACTTTTACTATAGCTTAGTGGTGTGGTCTAACATTTTATAAACTAACCAATAGTAAGAGAAGTTAAAACTAGAATTAATTAAAGGGAACTAAGGAATGATGAGTGGGTATAAAAAGGTTTGCAATTTCAGGGCTGTGGATATAGCTCAGTTGGTAGAGTTCTTGCCTTGTGTCCACAAGACCTTGGTTTCAATCCCCAGCACCAAAAAAAAGAAAAAGAAAAAAAGAAAAAGGTTTGCAATTTCAAAGTTGAATAGGGCTGATGAAGAGGCAAAATATGATGTGTTTCTGAGGGAGAGGAGAAAATAAAGTAAAAATTAAAGGAAGAGTGAAAGAATGATGAGTTTGACTTCTAATGGATCATTTCCTATTTTTATTTAAATTAGTGACTAGAGATATACATAAAATTGAAATTCACTGTCCTTTATTTGTATATATACATAAGAAAGCTTGGTTTGTTTTATTCTAGTCTTCATCCCACTTTTGTCCTCCCTCCCTTTCCTATAACCTCTTCCTTTACTCCACACATGGTTCTTCTATTTTCAGTGAATTACCCTTTTCCCATTATTTCATCTAGCATTCACACATGAGGGGAAATATTTGACTCTTGACTTTTTGAGTCTGGCTTATTTCACATAAAATCATGTTCTCCAGTTTCATCAGTTTTCCACCAAAAGCCATCATTTCATTCCTATGTGTGAATAAGTATATACACTACATTTTCTTTATCCCTTAGTCTGTTGATGGGTATGTGGGCTGGTTCTGTTATTTGGTTACTGTGAATTGGGTTGCTATAAACACTGAGGTGACTGTTTCTCTGTAGAATGGTGATTTTAGATATTTGGATATATATCAGGGAGTGAGACAACTGGGTCAGATGGTGTTTACATTCCAGGTTTTGAAAGGGGTATCCATACAGTTTTCCAAAATTGTACTAATTTGCTGTCCTATCAACACTACATAAGTATAGATTTCCCCCCACATTATTCCTTTTGGTCTTTTAAAAATTCTTTTTAGATATACATGACAATAGAGTATAATTGACATACTATACAGGGAGTATAACTTCCCATTCTTGTGTTATACAAGATGGGGAGCTACACTGGTCTTGTATATATAGAAACATAGGAAATTAACATCTGACTCATTCTGTTGTCTCCCATAATCCCAAATTCCTCCTTTTCCTTCTTTCTCCTTTCTCTAGTCCAATAATCTTCTATTCTTCCCTTCTCCCCCCAAATGTTTTCTCTGATATGTGGATCCCCACATTATTCTTAATAATTGCTCTTGTGAGTAAAGTGAGATAAAAATCTCTACTTATTTTTAAATGTAATAATGTTATTGAGGCACTGGAAAAGATCATGGACACAATAACAATGGACTTTCTCCTCCATGTAGTTTTGACTTGCATTTCACTGATTGCTATACATGTTGAACATTTTTTCATATATATATATGTAGGCCATTTGTATTTCTTATTTTGAGCTATGTCTGCTTAGATTTTTTGCCCATTTAGTAATTTGAGTTGTTCATGATTTTTTAGTTCTTTTTATATCCTGTATATTAATTTCCTGTCATTAGGAACAGGTGAAAAAAATTTTAAATCATTGGTAGGCTCTCTATTCACATTCCTGTTTCCTTTGTTGGGCAGAAGTTTTGAAATTTGATTTCATCCTACTTCTTGATTCTTGATTTTATTTCTTATGCTTTAGAAGTCTTGTTAAGGAAATCATTGCTTTTGTCAATATGTTGGAGTATTGAACCTACATATAGAATTTAAGCAATTCTAGAGTTTCCATTTAATTCCTAAGTCTTTGATCCATTGGAGTTGATTTTGGTACAGGGTAAGAGATAGGGACCAAGTTTTGTTTTTTTCTAGATATAGATGTCTAATTTTATAGCACCATTTGATAAACAGTCTCTCCTTTCTCCAACATATATTTTTGGCACCTTGATTACATATTAGGTCACTCTGTATGGATTTTTCTGTTTTTTCTGGTCCATGGTCTTAAGGTCTGTTTTGGTGCCAATATAATACTGTTTTTATACAAAAACTCTATACCATAATTAATTATTTGGTATTGTGATGGTTTCAGCATTCCTCTTTCATTCAGGGTTGCTTTGGATATTCTATGTCTCCTAATTGTCCAAATGAATTAATTGTCCAAATGAATTTTAGAACTGCTTTTTTATCTTTTTGTGTTGTGAAGAATGCCATTAATATTTTTATTGGGATAGTATTGAGTCTGTTTACTGCTATAGGTAGTATGGCAATTTTGATAAGATTAATATTGCTTATTCAAGGACATGGGAAGTATTTCCACCTCCTAAGGAAGTATTTCCACCTCCTGTCCCCATGCCACTCCCTTACCTTCATTCCCCTTTGCCTAATACAATAAACTTGTTATTCCCTTCTCACTACTTATTGTGTGTTAGCAACCACATATCAGAGAGAATATTTGACCTGTGACTTTTTGAGACTGGCATATTTCACTTAGCATGATAGTCTCTAATTCCACTCATTTACTGGCAAATGACACAATTTCATTCTTCTTTATGGCAGAGTAGTATTCTATTGTGTATATATATCACATTTTCTTTATCTATTGATTTGTTGAGGGGCATGTAATGTGGTTCCATAGCTATGCTTTTTAAAGGAAAGTCCTATAAGAATTCATGTGGCTGAATCAATGTATTATACTAATTTTAAATCCTTCGTATACATACTGAGGAGTGGGAAAACTGGGTCAAATGGTCATTGAAATCCAAGTTTTTTGAGGAATCTCCTTGCCTTTTTTAAGAGTGGTTACACCAATTTGCAGTATCACCAGCAATGTATGAGTGAACATTATCCCCCACATTCTCTCCAGCATTATTGCCTGTATTCTTGATAATTGTCATTCTGACTGAGTGGGAGAAAAATCTCATTGTAGTTTTGATTTGTATTTCTTTAAATGGTAGAAATATTGAACACTTTTTCATATATTTGTTGACAATTTCTATTTCTTCTGTGCCTGCTTAGTTCCTTTGCCCATTTAGTCATTGGGTTGTTGTTGTTGTTGTGTGTGTGTGTGTGTGTGTGTGTGTGTGTGTGCGTGTGCTAGGTTTTTTAAGTTCTTTATATATCCTAGAGTTTAATGCTGTATCTGAAGTGCAGGTGGCAAAGATTTCTCCCATTCCGTAGGCATTCTGTTCACATTCTTGTTTTCTTTGCCTTGAGGAATATTTTAGTTTGATGCCATGCATTTATTGATTCTTGATATTACTTCTTGTGCTTTAGAAATCTTTTTGAGGATGTCAGTTCCTACATTGAAATGGTGGACAGTTTGGTCTATATTTTATCTACTATGTAAACAATCTCTCCTAATATCTAAGTCCATAATGTACAGTGAGTTGAGTTTTGTGTAGACAAAGGGGTAGGTGCTAAATTTTACCCTACATGGATTTCCAGTTTACCCAGCACCATGTGTTGAAGAGTCAGGTTTGTGACACCTTTTTCTAGGATGAGTTGACTGCATATATGTAGGTTTGTTTCTGTGTTTTCTGTTCTGCTTTGGTGCCAATACCTTGCTGTTTTTGTTACTATACCTCTGCAGTATAACTTAAGGTGTAACATTGTGTTGCCTCCTGCTTCACTTTTCTAATGAAGGATTGCTTTAGTTATTCAGGGCTAATTGTTTTTCCAAATAAATTTCATGATTGACTTTTCTATTTCTATGAAGAAAATCATTGGAATTTTTATAGGAGTTGAATTAAATCTCTATAATGCTTTTGGTAGTATGGCCATTTTGACATATTAATTCTGCTTATCCAAGAACATGGGAGATTTTTCCATCTTCAAAGGTCTTCTTCAATTATTTTTTTTCAATGTTCTGTAGTTGACATTGTCGAGGTCATTCAGCTCTTTTGTTAGATTGCTACCCAAGCATTTCTTGAGCTTATTATGAATGGGAGTTTCCTAATTTCATTTTAGCTGATTCATCAATGATGTATAGGAACCCAATTGGTTTATGGTTATATCCTGTTAATTTGCTTAATCTGTTAATGAATTCTAGAAGCCTTCTGGTGGAGTTTTTGGGTCTTCTAAATATAGAATCATGTCATTGGCCAATAGAGGTAGCTTAAGTTCTTTTCCTATTCATATCACTTTAATTTCTTTCTTTTAATTGTTCCAGCTAGGGTTGCAGGTACTAAGTTGAATAGAAGTGGTAAAAGAGAAAAGCGGATCCCTCTCTTGTTCCAGTTTCTAGCAGGAAAAATTTTCAATTTTCTCCATGTAGAATGATCGTGTCTTTGGTTTAGCTTATATAGCATTTATAATATTGAGGAATGTTCTTAGTCTCCCTAATTTATTTAGTGTATAGTGCATGAATGGATGCTGAATTTTGTCAAATAATTTTTCTTCATCTATTGCGATAATCATGTGATTATTGTGTTTAAACTATTGATGTGATCAGTTATTTTTATTGATTTATGTATGTTGGGCCATCCTTGCATTCCTGGCAAAAAATTCAACTGATCATGGTGCTCTATCCTTTTTAATATGGTTTTGTATGGATTTTGCCAGTATTTCCTTAAGAAATTTTTATGTATATTCATTGGGGTTATTGGTCTGAAGTTTCCTTTCCTTGATGTATCTTTGGTTTTGGTATCACAGTGAAAGAAGGATCATAAAATGAATTTTGAAGTGGGTCCCCCTTTTCTGTTTCATGATATAATTTCAGAAATATTGGCGTAAATTCTTTGAACGTCTGCAAGGACTTGGTTGAGGATCTGTCCAGCCCTGAGATATTTTTGTGGCACTTATGATGGCATCTTCTATTTCATTGCTTGTAATTGATGTGTTTAAATTTTCTGTGTCCTCCTACATTAATTTGTGTAGTTCATATTTCTCTGGAAATTTGTTGATTTTTTATGATTTTCTATTATTAAAGTATAGATTTTCAAAAGTTTCTATCATCTGCATTTCAGTAATGTGTGTGCTGATATTTCAGTGTCTTTTTATTTATGCAGTGCTAGGGATCGAACCCAGGGCCTTGTGCTTGCAAAGCAAGCACTCTACCAACTGAGCTATATCCCAGCCTTGATATTTCATTTTCATCATAAATTTTAGTAATTTGAGTTTTCTCTCTCTTTTCTTCATTAGCTTAGCTAAGTGTTTATTAATTTCTCAAAGAATCAACTTTTTGTTTCATTGACTTTGAGTGCTTGGTTTCAATTTTATTGATTTTGGTAATAATATCAATTATTTTCTGTCTTCTACTCTTTCTGGTATAGATTTATTCTTTTTCTTGGGCTTTGGGATGTAATTTTAGGTTATTTAGTTGGTAATTTTCTATTATTTTATTGAATGAGCTCTTAGAATTTCCTTCATAGTGTCCCAGCAATTGTGACAGGTTGTGTCACTATTCTCATTTACCTCTCTGTATTGTTTAAATTTCATCCCTGATTTCTTCAGCTATCCATTAGCTATTCAATAGTGTAGTATGTATTTTCCAGTTGTTAGGGTAGCCTCTAATTTTATTTTTTCATTGACTTCTCATTTCCTTCTTTGTTGATCCTTATATCATCCAAGGTATTAGAGCTTTAGTTGGTATTTACACAGAGTTGCTTTGTTTTTTTTAAATTTATTTAATTTTGATTCGTTGAACACAAATGGAATACAGCTATTGTTTCTCTAGTTGTACTTTTTAAAAATTTATTTAATTTTGATTCATTGAACACAAATGGTTGCTTTGTGGTTTAAAATGTGGTCTATTTTAGTGAAGGATCCATGTGCTGTTGATAAAAAAGTGTATTCAGTCTCTGATGTATGAAATATTCTATGTCAGTTATGTCTGAATTATTAATTGTACTGTTTATTTCTAAAGCTTCTTTATTTAGTTTTTGGTTGGAAGATCTATAAATTGGTGATAGCAATGTATTAAAATCACCCAGTGATTTTACTGTTTTGGTTTATTTGATTCTTGAAATTGAGAATGATTTGATATATGTAGATGCTCCAGTTGGGGGGCACAGATATTTATAACTGGTATGACTTGTTAATGTATAATTCCCTTAAGCAGTATGAAATGACATTCCTTGTTCCTTTTGACTAACTTTGGCTTCAAGTCCACTCTATCTGATATATGGATATTAAAACCTCATTGTATAAGAGTTCCAAGTGAATGGTAATTTTTCCATACTTTTACCTTAAGTTGTGGATGTTTTTGCCTATGAGGAGAGTCTTTTGGAGACAGTGTATTATTGGGTCTTCCTTTTTAATCCAGTCTTACAGACTGCATCTTTTGATTGATGAGTTATAACATTTACATTCCATGCTATTATTGAGATATAATTTTGATTCCCTGTCATTTTGACTTATTTCTCATTTTTAATTTGTATTTGTTTCTCTTTTGATTATCTATTCTTCTAGCTTAGTAGTTCCTTCCTTTCATAGGAAGTTCCTCCCTTACTTTTACTTTTTAATATCTTCTTCAGAAATACCTTATTCACTATTTCTTGTATTGTTGGCTGTCTAATTGTGAATTCTGTTAACTTCTGTTTATCATGGATACTTTTATTTCATTGTAAATTCTGAAGCTCAACTATTCTGTTAACAGTATTCTAGATTTGCATCCATATTCTTCCACAGCCTGGTATATAGTGTGCCATGACCTCCTATCATTGAGGGTCTGAGTTGAGAATAAATTGAGATCCAGTTTGGGTTCCATCTTAATGTTACCCATTGTTTTCCCTGGCAATCTTTACAATTCTATCCTTTTTCTGTATGTTAGGTATTTTCATAATACTTTGTATTTGTGTGGTTCTGTTGTAATTTTATATGTTTGGGGTCCTGTATGCCTCTTATATTTGATTTTCCATTTTGTTCTTAAGGTTTAGAAAATTTTAGATATTATTTCTTTGAAAATATTTTGCCTTCCTTTGAATTTTACCTCCAAGCCTTATCTAGTCTGTAAATTTTACATTTGGTCTACATATTATCCCATATTTGTTGGGATTGCTGTTCTTGGTCTCTTAACATCTTTTCTCCATGGTCAACTTTATTTTCAAGAGTATATATTTCATCTTCATTGCCTGAAACTCGTTCTTCCAAATGTCTGCTAGTGATGCTTTCCAATAAATTTTTAATTTCGTTTATTGAGTCATTCATTTTAAGGATTTCTGACTAATTTTTCAGAATATCTGTATCCCTCTTGAAGTGATCTTTCACTTCATGTGTTTTTCCTCTGATTTGATATCTTAAGTTATCTTTTAACTCATAGATCAGATGAACCATGACCTTTCTGAATCCATCTCTGAAATATCCTCCCCTGTGTTGCTAATGGAGTGTGTTTGTGACATATTCTGTGTTGTTTGGGATGGTTTTGGGGTGGGCAGATCACAGCCAAGTGATGGGTCTTATGTGACAGTGGTGAAGCTCTGGCTTGGGCGGGCAGGTGTGGTGGTGAAATAGTGGCCTGGTAGGCTGGAGTATTTGCCTCATAAGAAAAGTGATGGGCTCTATTGATGCCTGGGCAACCAGGGACAAGGGGCTGGAGGACTGAGAGTCATAGGCAGGTGCCAGACTGATGCAGATCTTGTGGGTGCTGGGGACCAGGCTGGTGCAAGGACCTGGTGGATGCTGGCCCAGGTTGGAACTAGAAACCTGGTGCATGCCAGGCCAGGTGTTCACTGGGTGCAGTTGGCTGCACAAGGTGGCAGCCAAGTGCCCATGTACTACACTTCCAGTTTCCTAGCCCAGTGTAGCTGGCCTTGTTAGCCCCTGTAAGCAGCAGGACTCACAGTGTCGGGGAGAGTCAGGTTCTTTCTAGCCTCTCCAACTTGTGTTCCTCCAGATGAAATGCTCTCAGATTTTGATTTTTCACAGGTTTGTTAGCCTCAGTTAAGTTTTTGCTAGGTTCTGATAGGTTTATGTGGACCTAGGTGCAAATTTATGGATCTGGGTCTCCAGGTCCTGTCAGTGCCACCACATTGTAATACCAAGATGGTTCCTGGATCGGCTCTCCATAGATAATTGATAAGCTTAGGGTAACTTTTTAAAATACCTATTTAATGTGTCTCTGGTTCAGCTGGGGCAGACTCCCCCTCAAGTCTCAGGATTTTTCACTCTTTAAGCCTCAGGGAGAAGCAGTATTACCACTACTTGAGTTCTGGGCAGCAGAACTAGGAGAAATGCTTCTTGGCTCTCATACACCAACTTGTGTCCCCCCTTTTGCTTTTTATTTTGAGGCACAGTCTTACTAAGTTGCCAAGGCTAGCTTTGAACTTGAAATCCTCTTACCACAATCTCCTCAGGTGTGGTGGTTGCAGGTCTCCAGCATTGTACCAGCTTCTAAGTAATAACAATTCTTAAAAATCTTTCAAGATTCAAGTAATGTTGCTGCTTTCTGTAATAATCTTGACTTTGCAGTCTTTGTTGAACCATATTAAACCCCAGCGACTTCCAAATATATAATGAATAGAAAGTCAACACAGTTTAGTTGTACTGAAGAAGGTGGCCTCTTAGAGAATCTGGTTCTACCTCAGGCCTCACCACCCAAACCAGCCTTCAAGCACCTCTGTATTAGCCAGAAAAAGAATTGCATTTATTGATTGGCATATACTGTTTAAAACTTGAAGCCCACTTGATCATGATGCACTATTATTTGATATGTTTTGCAATGTTATTTAACAACATTTTATCAAGCATTTTTATATCTATGTTTGTCAGGAATATTGCTCAGAAATTTTGTTTACTTGATGTGTCTTTGATTTTGGTTTTGGGGGATACCAGCTTCGTAGAACAATTTTGGCAGTGTTTCCTCCTGTTCTGTTTCATGGAATCATTTGAGAAGTATTGGCATTAGTTCTTTTTTAAAGAGATGGTCTGAGAATCCTTCAGCTTCTGGGTTTTCTTGTACTCAGCTTACTTGATTCTCCTCTTTGCTGATAGCATCACTTCTTTCAGTAATGGAATTTTGAGCAGTCTCAGAGGGCAGTTCAGAATCACTAATGACAAAACTCAAATGGTAACTCCATATTGACTGGGCAGACTTTTTTTTTTAAGGCTATTTGTAGTTCCTTGGATCACATGTCTTATACACATCCCCCCAAAACGCACAGATCCCTTTATCATGTTCTGTTCATGACTTAGCCTCAACATTTTAGATTCCTAAAGTTTTCAATAGGTCAGTCATCAGAAACTTCCACCTCATGGATCTTCATATCTCAGTTCTGTCATCTTTGCTTCCAATCTGCCCACAAATATCTGCTTCAGATGTGAGACAGAGATATGGGCAGAAGGTGTCCACACAATTGTGGACACCTATTTTCTCCTATCTGGCATTATCTTTCACTTTCCATGATCTGTACTATAACTATCTGTTTTCTGGATCTTCATGAACCAAGACTACAGGTTTCTCTAAAAATGCTTTTAAGCCCTTCCACCTGGTGACTTCTCCTCAAGCAAAAAGAGGAAGGAAAACCTGTGCCCATCCCAGTGCCATGGCATTGCCTTTCTCAAAGTGTTAAGTGGACCTCTATTCTCTCTCCTGACTTGGTCCTTCTTTCGTGTCTTCAGGTAGGATTCCTTTTGTTCCTTTGTCTCGAGTTTAAAATTGTCCCTGTGTATGTGCTGGAGATAGGGATGAAGAGACTCAGCCACACTAAGAAGTAAATTTATAGAGCTTTCTGTTTATATTAAAATGGTGTGAAAGTCCATGAACCTTCTTTTGAAAATTAAACATCTGACACCCCAACATTCTTGGCACTCTGCTGTGAAGTCCTAATTCCCTATCCATCTTTCTAACTTCTTTATCCTTTTCTAATTAAATATCTATTCCCACATAAACCCATCCTCATTTTTGTGCAATGCACTCTGCCAGGTGTTCCATCTCTTGAAATCTGCCTTCCCAGAGCAACAATGGCTTCTTTCCCTTAGCCTGTTTCCAGGAACTTCCCCTCAGTCATTCTTGCTGCCATGAACATGGCCAGCAGCTGCCATGAAATGTGTGCTGTTTTTCAGTTGTCATGTCAAGTATAGACTACTGAAATGGTATGTCCCAATGTCAGACAAAGAGAAGGGAAATATCACATAAGAACTTTTTCAGACCATTTACCAAGGAAACCAAAATGTGCTTCCTTGAATGGTGAGATCTGAAGATTATTTATGAATATTTTCTAGTCTGATTTTTGGTGCTATTGAGGATCAGGAAAATGAACTAAAGAGCCTGGAACAATTAACTGCTATGTTTAATTATTTGGTAGTGTTGTGAACTTGATAACATTTTTCATTTTGAGAAGGCTTATTTTATTTTGGATGAGTTTCTTTTGGAAGGGAAAGCTCAGAAAACATCCAAGGAAAATGTTTTTAAAGCAATTGAGCAAGCTCATCTATTACAGGAGCCACAACATGAATATTTCAATGTCCCTGTGCACTCAGTAAATACTCATCAAATATGCAGAATTATGCAGAGGGAATAGGTAACTGAAATATGTATTTTAAAAAATATAACCTCACCTTGGTAACTATCTTGTAAAATAATAATACAATATTTCAGAACCAGTACCATTGCAATTCTATTTTTTCTTGTTTGTATTCATCTTTCGTGTATTGTACGTATCATCTTGATATGACTTTTTCCTGTTCACAACTGATTTAAATTCTGCAGACAAAGTGTGATATGTGAATATTTTGAGTAATTGTTCATCCTCAGCAAATGCATATAAGAAGTAATGAAGCATCTGTGATTATTTTATAAGCAAAAACAGCATTCATTATTATTTATTACAGAGAATTTGGATGACATACTCTGTCAAGTTAAGCATGCCACATTATTTAGTGTTGTTCAGTCTTCAATTGTTGAAGGGAAATTAAAAAAAAAACAAAGCAAAACTGTAGTGTGATTGTCTTGCAAATTGAATTAGAATGTTCTAATGTACCACATAAAAGGGTATGTCTAAATAATACAAGAAAGTAAAATTAATTTGTACTCATGTATAATACTTAATACATTCTGTCAAGAAATTATGTAGTGCCCTATTTATTGAATCACATTGTGCTATATAATGATATTGATCAAACTCCTTGAGAACTGTCAGAAAGCTATGTCAGAAATGTCTCTCCTGTGCTTTATACTGCTCAGTGATAGCCTGTTCCACTTATCAATACTGAACTTATTTCACTAGTTCAAAAATTCTCATACTGTCTCAATACCTAACTGTTTATTTATTTTAAACAATATACATTTATTAGATTGTTTTTCACTTTGCAGCCACTCTGGCATAAAAAATTAGGATGTCTCATAAATAAAAGCTGAAGTGCAATTCACTCAGTGGTTATTTTGATCCAGTCCACCTCCTCCATTATTAAATTTTTCTCCCAAAACATCCCCATTCCCACAGTGGAACCATATAATTAAAAACAGTAAGTCCCCTGGGATGTATGGTTTGCATCAATATATCATTTGAGGACTTTCAAATACTGTACAGCTCTTCATTTTTTAGAAAGATATTTTGTGGTCACAGTTATCTTAAAAAGCAATTCTATTCAGGCGCTAGGGTTGTGGCTCAGTGATAAAGTGCTTACATAGCATGTGTGAGGCCCTGGGTTCTATCCTCAGCACCACATAAAAATAATAAAGATATTGTATCCATCTACACCTAAACCAAAATATTTTTAAAACATAATTATATTCAAATAACCTGACATATCATGCCTTAGCAATTACAAAAGCCATGATTCTGACACATGGCAATTCATAACTTAGGTAAATGTGAAAGGATAAAAGATGTGAACAGGTGTTCTGTTTAAGTGTTCTTTTTATGAGTGCTGCAAAACTCAGAGAATGACTTTTTTTTTAGTTAAAATAACTAGCACACAGAACAGCTTCCTAAAGCATAAAATTGAAATCCAAGACAGTAATGCTTTACTAGGTTAGAAAACCTTGTCAAATGAAAACAGTACTCTATTAGACTTAGAGATAATTTTCACTCCCAAATTATCATTGAGTAACAACTCAAAATACTGGTTTTTAGCAGAGCAAGTTATTTTATGCAATTTAGTGTCTTTTAAATGTATACAATTTCTCCTTTTAAAGAGTTCCCTCATTCACACTGTTCTAGAATGTATTAGCAAGGTGAATGTGTATTAGTGGAGGCTCTGCTTGCTTAGTTCTGAGGTTGATCCAAAACCAGCTACAGTTCCAATATCTGAAAAGGGTTAAAGTTAAATTTTAAGGAGACTCAATGTCAGTACCAATTTATTCTAAGTCCATCAGGCCCCAAGAGAGTATGTCCCAATGTGTGGCACCCTGAATGTTTATATTTTCCTACTTAATGTTTTTCTAACATGCTAAGTCTTCATTTAAATATTTAGTGTTTTGTTAACTATAGTTTTTATGTTTCTGAATACATAAATTTTTAACATTGATCACTATAGTATATTCTTTTAATAAAACTCATAGCATAATTTATTGTAAAAGGAAAAGTAAAAGCTAATCATTGTTTGTATCCAGAGTTTAAAACCTGAGTTCGGTAACTACAGAAGAATCTCAAACTGGTTTACCACTGAAAAACCCTACCAGCAAATTTTGTATTAGGTAGGTAGGTATGCAGATTAATTATTTTCATTCTTACCATTCTTGCTGTAATGCACTACAGTTGAAACTCTGATGTCTCCTTTTTATTTTTCTCTTCATCTTTACCCCTGCCCTGCACTATCTCATTCATTTGGTTTTAATTCTACAAATATGCAACTATCAACATTATTTCCATTTGGACTAGTTTAAATGCAGTTTTGCTGCTTCTGTCATTATTATTTTTCTCCCTCCTCTTTTTCACATGGACTACTCAAAACATTTTATTCTTTTGCTACATCTGATCCTGATAATATCTGAAACTCATTATTCCATTACACAACAGTGTAGCCCCAATCTAACATTATTGATATGATTCTTGTGAAATATTTAGCTCAACAGACACCCTTTATATTTTCCTCTCAGCAGTGAACTCATACATGGGAAGGACTTATTCTGTCCTCTCTAGGAAGCCACAGCCTTGCAGATTAGATAAACAATCTAAGCATGGCACCTACAGAAGAATATAATTAGTGCTATAAAATTTATCAGCAAGGAGCAATGAGAGAACACCAGAGAAGCATTTACCTCCTTGAGAACTGTCATGGAAAAAAGGGAGTCACAAAACCTCAGTCTGATTACAAATAATGCAATATTTGTACTTATGCACATGGAGTTTGCTGGAGGAACTTCCTATCACACACTTATGAACACTCCCTATATTAAAAGATAATAGGAAATAATTGTTTATAAACAAAACCCAGTGATTTCATTCAAATGGATTAATTCACTGACTATGTTAAGGCTCTCCTGTCCCAATCACTTCACCTCCAAATTTTCTTGCATTTTCTCACATATGAGCTTTTGGGAGACACCTTATATCTGAATCATAACAGTTAATTAATTTACCTATCATCACTATAGAGTGGGACAGAGGGAGAAATAAGCAGGGATGTTGTCAGTAACTTCTGTACTGGATTCTGGAATCAGACAGTACTCTGTGAGATGTCATGGAAAACAGATATATATGCCTCCAACAAGTGTTAGATAGGGTCAAATATTTGGCAAAAACTGAGACTCAACCCTGTATCAGGCACAGAGAGTCATTAACACTCATTGCTTCCTATTTAAGGGACCACAGAGACCCAGGATTTGGAGTTTTATGTGAAGAAAAAAAAAAAAACTTCAGAATGCAGATCTGTAACCAAACAGATCATTCTCCCATCCTGCAGTTATTTCAAGGTAAAGGAAAGACTAAAAGGGAATATTGATGCCATTTTAATCTGATTTATTTGCAAATATGTCCATTCACTTTGCTGTCACTGAAATGCCTACATGATAAACCATGATATTAAAATGTAGCCTGTCTGGACAGGGTTTTATTTGGTAGCCTCAGTTCAATTGCTGTCTCACAATAGGCATGTACATACACCTACTGCAAATCCCATTAACCCAGACTCTCAGCAGTACCAGACTACTGAACAGAATCCATGTAGGAACTGCAGGTGTGAATTTAGCTGTCTGCTTCAGTTGTCAACAGTTGTCAGCCCGGTCAGTGATTACACCCAGGGGACATTCAGCCTATACGGATTTTATTTTAAACAGTTGCAGGGGACAATGCTAGATATTGCTCAAGGATGCTTCTGAATGCATCATTATGAACAAGGAAGCCCCTCAACACAAAGTAGCATCTGGTATATTATGTTAGTCATGCTGAGGCTCAGGAACCCTGGCCCAGATCATAAATGCTACATAGGAAGAAACTGAGCATTTTGTAGTTCATGATTTTGTTCTCAGTGCTTATCACACAATGATGGTCTCATAGCAGATGAGGAAGGAAGAAAAGAAAAAACAGGGGAGAGGGAGACACACAGCATATTTGCTGAAGAAGCTTAAAGCCTGGGGGCAGGGACATTACTAAATTGGCCCTGTTTCATGTGCTACAGTCTCTGTTAAAGAGTTTGACCATTCTTAGAAAAGTTTCCCAGTCCAAGTCCAGTTGTTGATGTCAAGAGTGATGCCCTTCCTTGAATATCAGGCAAGATTTATCCTAAGAAATAACCCCCCAAATAGAAAGTAGTCTTTACTCCTCCTCTATCCCAAGCATGCATGAGTCAAATAGCACTTGACCTGCATGCAAATGTACACACAGGTACACACACATACCTTAACATGCAGGGCCATTGGAATCCACTGCCCCATGCTGGAGCTGGTGACATGAGAAAGTCTCATTCTAGCTACAAGAAAAGCCTTTCGACTTGTGATCTTGTACATTCCAAAGCTGTCTGTGTAGTGTTTCACTTCCCTTCCAAGTTGCCATCAGAGAAAATATAAGCTCCAGTGAGAAACACTATCTTGCAAGACCAGCCCACTGCTCTCTTCTCTCTGAGAAATCTGTCCTTGTCCCAAGCATCCTGAACTTGCTCCAGGCAGGCATTGCCGGGTAAGAGATTGAGGATCAAAGGACAGACTGTTGCCAAGGTATCTACACTCTCTGCTCTGCTTACCAAGCCTTATTTCAAACTGGAAGGTTCTTCCTTAAAACAAAGAGTCCTGCTGCTCTGCAGTCACCCAAGGGTCTAGTGTCTGGGAAGCATGTGATCTGGAATTCCATAAACACAGGTCCTGGCCTGGAGGGACTAGAAAACAGGCTTGCTGGAAGCACCTGAAGAGTTCCAATTTCTTCCTTTCTTGGGATGGAAAGTGCTTTTGTGAAATGTCATTTACTGTTGGTACTCTGTTTCTTTGGCATTGGGTCTTTTCTGACCCTGAAGGGCATGTCTTTCGAGGCTGTTTTTTGTGTGTATGTGTGTGTGCACATGTGTGCATGTGTGCACAAGCACATGTACACATTAAGAATGTGAACTTGGACTGAACCCAGTAGCATTCTACATCTGACATAGAAATGAATTAGATCACTAGCCCCTTTCTAAATTTTATTTTAAGGTAGGGTCTCACTTAATGGTTCATCCTGGTGTCAAGCTTGTGATCCTCTTGCCTCTGTCCCTTGAATCATTTGGATTACAGACATATACCAGTTGCCTTCCTGGAGATAGCTAATTCCTAAATAGTTATCCATCTCCCCGTCACATTCACTTTACCCAAACTAATTGATCCAGTTACCATACCACCAATCCACTAGGTACATATACCAAAGACCCAGGGATGGCCCTTGTCCGTACTGCTGACTGAAATTATTGAAACATACAAATCCTAAATCTGCTTATGTTGTTTCTTTTCTTCCTGCACAAATGAAATCAGTTCCTATTCCCATGTTCTCCATCACCTTCCACACTCTCTGACTCCTGATCAACGATGTGCTTCCCATGTGGGTGGGCACAATTGTTTAAGGAAACTATAGCAGTGTGAGAGAGCCAAATATTTTTCTGTGTTTCTTATCATTCCAGATGAAAGCAAACTCAAGGTACCCTTAAAACAATGCCAAACTTGCAAAACTTCTCAAAAAGTTCAGGACAATTGTATCCATAGCCTGAACCCCTGAGCCTGGATCATGGGGGCAGCTGTCCCCTGCTTTCTGTTAGGCATTCCCCATTTTAGTTCTCAGGAACAGGAAGTACTTCTAGAGGTGGAAGTGGAGGAAGACTATTGCATATTTGAAGCGAGATTTGTACAAACACAATTCCTGTAGCACACACTCTCTACTGTCATGGCTGCAAACTTGGCTCACAGAAGAGAAACAGGAGACGAAAAAGCCCACAATAGTCTGGAGTAGCTAGAACTTGCATAATTCAAATGCTAGTTCTCTTCCCACCTCCTTAAAAGCCCTTCTAGAAAACACTTTAAGGCATCAAAAAAGGCAAGTAATTTTCTTTTCTGGGTGTCCTTAAAATCAGATTAGACTTCCCATGAGACAAAAATAGAATATCATGACTTTATGACCTCTCCTCCTCCTGTTATTATTAGGGCCTTTGACTAGAGCTCTGCTGTCCCCAGAATGCAGGACTGAGGGAAAATGGTCAGTTTGCCATGCAAGGGGACCAGGACCTGCAAAATTCTAAAGAATTTTCCTGCTATGGTAGTATGGCCATTGCTACCTCTAGTTAATGCCCCTGGCTGCATGTCACTTCTTGGACACTGCATTAAAATTGCCCTCAGAATACTGACATTTTAGGGAGTCTGATGGGGCTCAGAGTAGCCTGCAGCCTGACTGTGGGGCACCCCTCGGTGCTGGCAAGAAAGTGCACTCTCGTTATCTAGTGGTCTTGAGGGGAAACTATGGGAATCTACACAACATGACCCAGGATATGCCAAATAAGAAAAAAAGTAGTCCTCCCAATCGTGGTCACAGTGCTGTGACATGGCTTTTTGAGTTTCTTAAACAACAGATTGGCTAATGCTTCCACCTCCAGAAGAAAAGTAAGGGTCAAAACATTTACAGGGCTGTGTCTATTACCCTTAGGTGGGGTTGAGTACATTAAAGGGAATGTACAACATGATTCCCTGGGTTGCTGGGCACTAGGGAACTGCATGTGCATTCCCTTGTGTCTCAGGGTCTGTCTGCCTGGACTGGAACAGGCCAATCTTGGAGGGCTGCCTTCCTGGGATGCCAGTCAGTGAGGCCATCATGAAAAACCTTTTTTCAAAGTGGTGAGAAAACTTATCTTGGAGGACAGACTCAAACATGTGGCGATCCCCAAATGTGCACTTGGAGGGACTGTGAAAGTTAGGATCCCTGTATCTGGGACTGTTGATCTGGGATTTGACCTGGGAATCTGCATTGCCATTAAGTTCTCTGGTGAAACTCATGTTGGTCTGGAACCCAACCTTAGAAACCCATTCTCAGCTGGGTGTGGTAGCGCATGCCTGTAATCCCAGCACTTGGGAGGCTGAGGCAGGAGGATCGCAAGTTCAAAGCCAGCCTCAACAACTTAGAAGGCCCTAAGCAAATCAGTGTGACCCTGTCTCTACATAAAAAATACAAAATAGGGCTGGGGATGTGACTCAATGGTGGAGTACCCCTGGGTTCAATCCCCAGTGCCAAAAAAAAAAAAAAAAAAAAAAAAAAACCCATTCTCAACCATTGTGTGACTTAGGCCAGGCTGCTGTTTCATCAGTGATAGGGGACAGAGAAATGTGAGTTGTGACAACATGAGGCTAAGATGATAATTCTATAATGTGAATCCACTATGCTGATACCTTTCTTTTTCATGAAGAAATTTACCTGCATCCCTGCCTGGCGTAAGTGGATAGGATATATCACATTCCTCAGGAATTGACCTGTTTTCTGAAGGAGAAATGCAGGCCTGAAATAATTCGATAAGGGGGACTCAAGTTACACTGAAAAGGGAGAATTTTGTTATCCTGTCCACAGACCAGATCACAAAAAACAGGGAGATAAAGATAATTCCTTTTAATTGTAAAATCTGTAAGAATTTATGGTTAGGAATTCAATGAGAATTGGTCAGCATGGGCCAAAGTGACCTAGAGTTGTTATGGCAATGGGGACATGACAATTGAAAATCATCCAGCTGTCAGTCATAAGTCAAGATGTGGACCTTGGTGTGACTCTAGAAACTTCTCTCATACCCTCCAATAACACTAGATTGCAGGGTTGGAGATATAGCTTAGGTGGTAGAGTACTGCCTCAAAACCACAAGGCCCTAGGTTCAATCCCCAGCACTGCAGAAACAAAACAAAACAAAACAAATAAGCCTAGATTGCAGAACTCTCTGGAAACTTCTCTGGTATCCTCCAATATAACTAGATTGCAGAATAGGCACACAGTCTCTCATTTCTTAGAAGACCCATTCTCTCCCTTGAGAGTGTCTCTTTCCCTTGTCTTATCCCTTCAATAAACCCATTCCTCTTACTCTGAGTGACATGTTTGAAATATTTCTGTCTTGATCGCAAGAATTAGGGTTGGAAAGGGAGCCTTTGCACTGCCTCAGTTTCTCAGAAGTCACCAACCCTATAACACTAAATTGAAAAATTCTCATGGTCTGCATTGATCATGCTCCAGTTACAGTCAAGATTTCTGGGGCTTCAGCCTACAGCTCTTTCAGGAAAAGGCAAAGGGAGAAAATGTAAGAATAGAGGTAAACACTAGGACTGTCCCCTTCTCACACTCTAGCAGATATGTCTACAGGGAGATAAAGTTGGACCCATTCATGAGCATCAAGACTTTGTTCCCCATCGCAACATGCAAATGGTAAATGAAGCCCTAATGCTCATCATCCATGTTCCCTGAGGCCAGGTTTTAGATATCTCCACAATATATACATAAATTCTGATTACTTTCAAACAAAGATTTAAAAGTGAGGCTTTTCATGCTAGAGATTTACCAACACAAAAGAAAAACCTCTGTATTGTACAACCAGTATGAATTTACAAGATGATCATTACCAGCCTGCTGTCTCCAGCACATGGGCTTCTTAGTCCAATAAGAAAACTTCATTCAACCAATAAAAAATGAGCAGTGCTCTGAGATCCTTCCTTCCATCCTGTTCAGCACAATCAAACTGCAACTACATTTAGCCAATCAGAAGTGATCATTGCTCTGACAACCCAACAATGGGAATCCACAACATAGCTCTACATGTGCTATTCACTCAAGAAATGTGCAGCAGTTGAAGTGGTTCTCAATATGCATTGTAGATCTAGCGAAAAATGACTTACCTGAAATTTGAAAGAAATTGTCACAAATATATGCTCACTGACAAAAATATCATCTTTAATATGGAAAAAAGCAAGCATTTTCAGAGTTGGTATATCCATTGGACACAATGAGCACAGTGCCTGCATCCCATGGAAATGTTTTATTTTAAAATCCCAAGAAAAATCAATAAATAGAATCTGTCCTGGAATATATTCATCCTCATATCAGCCCAGTAGCAAAATGTAACTTTTAAACTTTGAAAGTCAAGGATCCATTGAAGGCAGAAGCAAGTCTCTGGGACTGTCTAAAACCATACTGCAACATGTGTCCAGTATTAGGCTATTCTCAGGCTTTTATGGAATTAAACTTTTTTTTTAACATTTCTTATTCATGTATTATAGTTGTGAGACCAGGGAAAAGAACAGGTAGTTGATTGTCAAAAAGAAATGGGTAGATAGCACTACCCATCATCTGGTTTCTAAGAACATCAAGGGGAGGGGAAAATTCACATTTTCCAACCCAAGAAATCACCCCTTGCATAGCTCTCTTCCTGCCCTTTTGGTCACCTTTGGTCACATAAGCAAGATGAGAGAAAGGAAAATGATGAAAAGCAAGATGAAAACAAAGGAAACCTAAAATCTGTAAAGGGACAAACACCCCTGCTCCCTCAGGCATCAGCTCTGGACCCCCTTCTCTTTAGAGGTGTCTCTCTCTCTCTCTCTCTCTCTCTCTCTCTCTCTCTCTCTTCCCCCTCTGTCTCTATCTCTATTGCTGTCTCTCTCTTCTGTTCTTTAAATAAGACTTGTTTTCTTGCCTCAGCATTTTTGGGTATTCAATCTTCAAAATAGGTGTAACAAGGACCTGATTCTGATTTCCAAGACTGGATTCAGTTGTACAGAATGCTAGGATTTGTTGTTACATATTTATACATACACACTACAACAATATAATTTGGCCAAAATTACTCCCCAGCACTTCCCCCAACCTTCCCTACTTCCCACACCATGGTCACTTTACTGATCTGCCTTTGATTTTTAGAAGATCTACTCTCTGCTTTGTTTTCTCTTTTTTCTCCAGGTTCCATATATGACATAAGACCCTTCACCTTCTGAGTCTGATATATTTCACTTAACATGATGGCTTCTAGTTCCCTCCATTTCCCCTCAAAGACATAATTTCAGCTTTCTTTATGGATGTATAAAACTACATTGTGTATACATACCATATTTTCTTTTATCCATTCATCCATTGATGGACACCTAGGCTGGCTTTATAGTCTGGTTATTGTGAACTGAACTGCTATAAATATAGGTATGTATGTACCACTGAAGCATGATGACTTCATTTCCTCAGGATAAATAGTGCAGAGTTGTATGGTTGGGTCATATGTTGCTTTTATGCCGAGTCTATTGAGGAGCATTCATTCTCATTTCCATAATGGGTATTAATTTACAGTTACCCCAACAGTATAAAAGTGTTCCTTTTTCTCCACATCCTCTGCAGCATTTATTATTTGTATTCTTGATGATTGCCATTCTGACTGGTGTGAAATGAAATCTCAGTGTAATTTTGATTTGCATTTCTCTAATTGGTAATGTTGGACAATTTTTCATGTATTTTTTGGCTACTTGTATTTCTCCTTTTGAGAAGTGTCTATTTAGTTTATTTGCCCATTTATTAATTTGGTTATTTGTTCTTTTGGAATATTTAATCTTATGTTGTTCCTTGTTACCATTTTCTTTTCTGTCCATTGCTAAAAAAGAAAGAGAAGTGAGAAAAACTATAAGCCAACCAACATGCTGTTTCAAGTGTCAGAAAATCAACTCAAACTAGCATAGGCAAAGGTGGTGTTTGTGGGGGGAGGGTGGCTTCTTTTAAAAGTAATACCCCTGTGTGGTTCTTAATGCAGGCACAGCTGTTTTCTGTGATCCACTCTTTTCATCTCTCAGTTCCCATTCCATTTTCTGGCCTCACATGTAGCCCCAAGATGACAGCAAGCTTTCCATTCTCACTCCATACCAGTCATCTGTGGGCCTCTGGTAAAGTCTTTGTGGATGAGTTCAAGTCAACTTAGCAAGGTAAGTACCTCCTTGTTCATGGGGCTTCCATGCTCTGACTTCTTAGGCCTTATTACTTGCCCCACTCACCCCATCTGGGGTGAAATGCAGGGACAGGATCCCAGAAAAAAATCAGGAGCTATTTATGAAAGAACCTAAAATGGATACTGGATAGAGATGAAACCCTCTGGGCAAACACTCCTCTGATTTGCAGGGAACAGGTGGTTCCACCATAAAGCTGGGAAGTCTCCATCTTTGTCAGTTCATGGCACTGTTCATGAACCCAGGAACCAGGATATCCCCAATTCACAGATGAGGAGATCAGGGCTCAGAGAGAGTTAAACTTCCTGCACAAGGCCACTGGCCTTGAAAGTGGTATAGCCAGAACATGAAGCCACATGCGGTTTCTAACAGTGTGTTTTGAATCAATGTTGGCCTTACAGCTCATTGCTAATCTTCCTTAGCTACAAGAAAAAAATACAGACCTAGAGGAGGAAGAGGGGAAGCAGAAGGATGAAGACAACCTCAGAGTATCTCACAGAGACTGCGCTAGTTGTTTCTGAGTTTGGGAGGATTCCTGCCTCTCATTTCTAGAGGCTTCCACACATTTATTTCTATGTAACCTTTGCAATTTTGGCACTTATATTGGGTTTTCTTTTTTTTCTAGTCCCCAGACATTTATTCACATAAAGCCAAGCTCCTTGTATATTGTACCATTGTACAAGATTGTACCATTCACAAGACTTCCTTTCCTCTGCTTGTGCAACTGCCAATCCACTTTCTATTTCTGTGGTTCTAACTATTCTTGGTAATTGACATAAATCTATTCATATATCAATGGAATTTATTGCTTGTGACTTCTTTCATTTAGCATAATTGCCAAAAATTAATACATATTGTTGGAGAAATTCTTCATTTTTTATCCTCCTCCTCCTCTTCCTCCTGCTTCTCCCCATTTTCCTCATTCTTTCACTTACTCTTTTCCTTCCTCTCCTCTTTCTCCTTCCCACTCTCCTCCACCTTCTCCTTCTCTTCCTCCCTTGCCCCTCCCCATTCCCATCCCCATCACCCATCCCCTTCTTCAGCACTGAGGAGTTGCACCCAGGGCCAGAGGTATGAAAGGCAAATCAGTTACCACTGAGCTACAATTCCAGCCACACTGTTGGTCTTTTCATGTCCTAGAATTTTTATTTATTGATTGATTGATTCATTGAACACAAATGGAGTACAGCTATTGTTTCACTGGTTGTACACAAAGTAGAGTCACACCATCCGTGGGTTCATGCATGTGACAGGGCAATGGTATCTGTCACACTCTCACCCCCCCACCCCGACCCCACCCCTTCCTTCCCTCTATGCTATCTATCCTTCCTCCATTCTTGCCACCCTTCCCCCCACATTATGCATCATCATTCATTTATCAGAGAGACCATTCGGCCTTTGGATTTTTGGGATTGACTGATCTCACTTAGCATAACAGTCTCCAACATCATCCATTTACCTACAAATGCCATAATTTTATTCTTTATGGCTGAGTAATATTCCATTGTGTACATATACCACAGTTTCTTTATCCATTCATCTACTGAAGGGCATCTAGGTTGATTCCATAATCTAGCTCTTGTGAACTGAGCAGCTATGAACATTGATGTGGCTGCATCACTGTAGTTATCTGATTTTAAGTCCTTTGGGTATAGGCCAAGGACTGGGATAGCAGGGTCAAATGGTGGATCCATTCCAAGTTTTCTAAGGAATCTCCACACTACTTTCCAGAGTGGCTGCACCAACTTGCACTCCCAAGAGCAATGTATGAGTGTACCCTTTTCCCCACATCCTTGCCAACACCTGTTGCTGCCTGTATTCTTAATAAAAGACATTCTAATTGGGGTAAGATGAAATCTTAAGGTGGTTTTGATTTGCATTTCTCTTATAACGAGTGATGTTGAACATTTTTTCATAAATCTTTTGATTGTTTGTAGATCTTCCTCTGTAAAGTGTTCATTTCCTTGGCCCATTTGTTGATTGGGATATTAGTGTTCTTGGTGTAAAGATTTTTGAGTACTTTGTAGATTCTGGAGATTACTGTTCTATCTGAAGTGTGTGTGGCAAAGATTTTCTCCCACTCTGAAGGCTCTCTCTTCACATTGCTCATTGTTTCCTTTGCTGAGAAAAAGCTTTTTAGTTTGACTCTATCCCAATCATTGATTCTAGCTTTTATTTCTTGTGCTTTGGGAGTCATGTTAAGGAAATCTGGTCCTAGGCCAACATGATGAAGATTTGGACCTATTTTCTCTTCTATCATGTGCAGAGTCTCTGGTCTAATTTCTAGGTCCTTGATCCACTTTGAGTTAAGTTTTGTACAGGGTGAGAGATATGGGTTTAGTTTCATTTTGCTGCATATGGATTTCCAGTTTTCCCAGCACCATTTGTTGAAGAGGCTGCCTTATCTCCATTGCATGTTTTTGGCTCCTTTGTCAAGTATGAGATACCTGTATTTATGTGGGTTTGTCTCTGTGTCCTCTATTCTGTACCATTGATCTACCTGTCTATTTTGGTACCAATACCATGCTGTTTTTGTTACTATTGCTCTGTAGTATAGTTGAAGGTCTGGTATTGTGATAACCCCTGCTTCACTCTTGCTGAGGATTGCTTTAGCAATTCTGGGTCTCATTCCTCCAAATGAATTTCATGATTGCTTGCTCTGTTTCTATGAGGACCATCATTGGGATTTTAATTGGAATTGCATTGAATTTGTATAGCATTTTTGGAAGTATATGGCCATTTTGACAATATTAATATTGCCTATCCAAGAACATGGGAGATCTTTCCATCTTCTCAGATGCTCTTTAACTTCTTTCTTTAGTGTTCTGTATTTCTCATTGTAGAGGTCTTTCACTTCTTTTGTTAGGTTGATTCCCAAGTATTTTAATTTTTTTGAGGTTAATGTGAATGGGGTAGTTTTCCTAATTTCTCTCTCAGAGGATGCATCACTTACGAATAAAATGCATTAGGGATTTATGGGCATAAATTTTATATCCTGCTACTTTACTGAATTCATTAATGAGTTCCAGAAGTTTTCTGGTGGAATTCTTAGGGTCTTCTAAATAGAGAATGCTGTCATCAGCAAATAGGGATAGTTTGATCTCTTCTTTTCCTATTCGTATTCCTCTAATGTCTTGGGTCTGTCTAATTGCTCTGGCTAGAGTTTCAAGAACAATGTTGAATAGTAGTGGAGAAAGAGGGCATCCCTGCCTTGTTCCACTTCTCAGGGACAATGCTTTCAATTTTTCTCCATTTAGAATGATGTTAGCTGTGGGCTTAGCATAGATAGCCTTTACAATGTTAAGGAATGTCCCCACTATCCCTATTTTTTCTAGTGTTTTGAGCATGAATGGGTGCTGTATTTTATCAAATGCTTTCTCTGCATCTATTGAAATAATCATGTGGTTCTGGACTTTAAGTTTGCTGATGTGGTGAATTACATTTATTGATTTCCAGATGTTGAAACAACCTTGCATCCCCGGGATGAAACCCACTTGATCATGGTGCACTCTTTTTAATATGCTTTTGTACACGATTCACTAAAATTTTGTTAAGAATTTTTGCATCTATGTTCATTAGAGATATGGGTCTGAAATTTTCTTTCCTTGATGTGTCCTTCTCTGGTTTTGGTATCAGGATGATATTAGCTTCATAGAATGAGTTTGGAAGGGTTCCCTCCTCCTCTATTTTGTGAAATACTTTGAGGAGTATTGGAATGAGCTCTTCTTTGAAGGTCTTGTAGAACTCGGCTGTGAATCCATCTGATCCTGGACTTTTCTTTGTTAGTAGGCTTTTGATGACTTCTTCTATTTCATTGCTTGAAATTGATCTATTCAAGTTGTGTATGCCCTCCAGATTCAGTTTGGGTGGCTTATATGCCTCTAGGAACCTGTTGATGTCTTCCAGGTTTTCTATTTTGTTGGAGTATAAATTTTCAAAGTAGCTTCTTAATATGTTTTGTGTTTCAGTTGTGTCTGTTGTAATATTTCCATTTCCATCACGAATTTTAGTAATTTGGAGTTTCTCCTTCTTTTCATTAGCGTGGCTAGGGGTTTATCAATTTTGTTTATTTTTTCAAAGAACCAACTTTTTGTTTCATCAATTTTTTTGAATTGTTTCTTTCGTTTCAATTTCGTTGATTTCAGCCCTGATTTTGATTATTTCCTGTCTTCTACTACTTTTGTTGATGATCTGTTCCTCTTTTTCTAGGGCTTTGAGCTGTAATGTGAGGTCATTGATTTGTTGACTTTTCATTCTTTTATTAAATGCACTACATGCAATGAATTTTCCTCTTAGCACTGCTTTCATAGTATCCCAGAGATTTTGGTATGTTGTATCTTTGTTCTCGTTGACCTCTAAGAATCTTTTAATTTCCCCCCTAATGTCTTCTGTTATCCATGTATCATTCAATAGCATATTATTTAATCTCCAGGTTTTGGACTAGTTTCTGTTTCTAACTTTATCATTGATATCTAATTTCATTCCATTATGATCTGATAGTTTACAAGGTAGTATCTCTATGTTTTTGTATTTGCTAAGAGTAGCTTTGTGGCATAACATATGGTCTATTTTAGAGAAGGAACCATGAGCTGCTGAGAAGAAAGTGTATTCACTTTTTGATGGATGGAATATTCTATACATGTCTATTTAGTACAAATTAGCAATTGTGTCATTGAGTCCTATGGTTTCTTTGTTCAATTTTTGCTTAGAAGATCTGTCCAATGGTGAGAGAGGAGTGTTAAAGTCTCCCAGTATTATTGTGTTTTGGTCTATTTGATTCCTGAAATTGAGAAGGATCTGACTGACGTACTTGGATGCACCATTGTTTGGTGCATAAATATTTATGATTGTTATATCTTGCTGATTTATGCTTCCTTTAAGCAGTATGAAATGTCCTTCTTTATCCTTCTGACTAACTTTGGTTTGAAGTCTACTTTATCTGAAATGAGAATGGAAACCCCAGCGTTTTTACTCAGTCCATGTGCATGGTATGTTTTTTCCCAACCTTTCACCTTTAGTCTGTGGGAGTGTTTTTCTAAGAGATGAGTCTCTTGAAGGCAGCATATTGTTGGGTCTTTCTTTTTAATCCAGTCTGCCAGTCCCCGTCTTTTGATTGATAAGTTTAGGCCATTTACATTCAGGGTTATTATTGAGATATGACTAGTATTTCCTGTCATTTTACCTTTTTTGGGGTTTTTAGCTTAACTTTGTTTCTCCTTTGATTGACTCTTTCTTTAGAGTAATTCCTCCCCATGATGACTGAGATTGTTATTTTTCGTTTCTTCCTCTTTGAATATTTTGTTGAGAATGTTCTGTAGGGCAGGCTTTCTCTTTGTGAATTCTTTAAGCTTTTGTTTATCATGGAAGGATTTTATTTCGTCGTCAAATCTGAAGGTAAATTTTGCTGGGTATAAGATTCTTGGTTGGCATCCGTTTTCTTTCAGAGCTTGAAATATGTTGTTCCAGGCCCGTCTTGCTTTTAGGATCTGGGCTGAGAAATCTGCTGATGTCCGTATTGGTTTCCCCTTGTAGGTAATCTGATGCTTTTCTCTGGCAGCCTTTAAAATTCTATCTTTGCTTTGTATGTTAGGTATTTTCATTATAATGTGCCTTGGTGTGGATCTGTTGTAATTCTGTGCGTCTGGTGTCCTGTAAGGTTCTTGTAATTGATTTTCTGTCTCATTCATCATATTTGGGAAATTTTCTGATAATATTTCCTTGAACAGATTATTCATACCCTTGGTTTGTATCTCTGTGCCTTCCTCAATCCCAATTACTATTAAATTTGGTCTTTTCATGATGTCCCATATTTCTTGGAGGTTTCATTCATGATTGCTAACCATCTTCTGTGTTTGTTCGACTTTGTTTTCAAGATTAAATATTTTGTCTTCATTGTCTGAGGTTCTGTCTTCCAAGTGATCTATTCTGTTAATTATGCTTTCTATTGAGTTTTTAACTTGGCTTATTGCTTCCTTCATTTCCTTGTTTTCTTCAAATATTTCTGTTTGTTTTTTTCTCAAAACTTCTATCTCTTTATTGAAATGATTTTTTGATTCCTGCAATTGCTCTATTAGCTGATTATTCATAGCCTGAATCTGCTCTCTCATCACATCATTCTCTTCTCGGATCACTTTAATTATGAACATTCTGAACTCCCTTTCTGTCATTCCTTCTACCATGCTGTCTTTGGGTTCTCTTGATATATCATCTAGGTTTGTTTGGGACACTTTCTTCCCGTGTTTTCTCATGTTGCTTGTGTATCTGCCCCTCTAGTAGTGTGAATCGGAGGGATTGCAATTTCCCTGTGAAGACTTAAAGTGTCCCTGAAGATTTCCAGTAACTCACCTGTTGTTTGAGAGGTGCTTGATCAAACATTGACCCAAGAAAGGTGCTGTCCCACTACCTCCAGGTTGGGAATGATTAATGCTTCTGGGCCAAGGCAGCCTAGTGTTGATAGTCAATTAGAAACAGCAACGTGCTAGACTCTGGGCCAGGGTGTGGACCTGGGCACTAGACCAAGTTGGGGTGGTGTCACAGAACTGTGCTCAGTGATGGAGACACTGGGCTTGAGAGCCTAGGCAGGCCTGAACTCCTCGCTGGGGCTTCAGGCGGTGGCAGGTGGTTGCTCTCTCCTGGGGACACTGTAAGATGGCGCCAAAGGCCCTAAGCTCCCCGCTGGAGTCAGAGACCCCAGTGGCTCCTGTCCAGACCTCTCCAGAAGCCGCGGTGCAGTGACTTGGAGACCCGACCTGAGCTCTGAAGACCCAGGCAGCCGGAGATGGTCGCTCTCTGCCAGGGAAGCTGCAAAATGGCGCCAAGGGGTCCAAACTCCCCGCCGGGGTCAGCGAACCCAGCGGCTCCCGGCCAGACCTCTCCAGAAGCCGTGGCACAGTGGCTCGGAAGACCCAACCTCAGCTCTGAAGATCCAGGCAACCGGACATGGTCGCTCTCTGCCAGGGAAGTTCAGCTCCGAGGACCCAGGCAGCCGGAGATGGTCGCTCTCTGCCTGGGAAGTTGCTGGCTGGTGCTGGAGCCTGGCCAGTGACTTTAAAGCCACTACTGGGAACCCGCACTCACTTGCTGCCTGGCGCAGACCCAGGTCAGTGACTCCGAAGCAGCTGCGGGGTCCGGCGCTCCTGGGTGGTAGCTGCCTGTGACCAGGCCGAGCCCAGCCCAGCAGAGTTGGTTCCGGAGCGGTGACTGGGGACCCCTTATATGTGATTTGAATATAAAATCTTATTGAGAGCCATATTCCTGCAGTTTGAATCCCAAGCAAGTAGGAATCCATGGAGCAAGTAGGAATACAGCCTTCCTCTTGCCTGCCATCTTGAATCCCTCATATTGGGTTTTCTTTAACTTATTTTTTTAAATTCAATTTCCTTGTATACATATGAGAATGTGTTTAGAACCTCAACTGTTTATGGCAATTGCCAATCCAAATGAGTACTACTTGCCTCAAATAAAAATTAAATTCAAAATCCCATAGAAGTACTAAATCAAATACTGTCCATCTGTGCACCATTTAAAATCACACTGAATCTGATCCAGGTCTTCAGGTTCAGTTTGGAGAGTTAGAGGCAGCAGGGCACACCAGAACAACAAGTGACACCTGTGTTCCTCTGCCACAAGCAATTTTCTAGGCATGCCTTCAGTCTCAGTTGCACTTTTGAGAGCAATATGAGGGAAGTCCCAGCTCCTCTTAATGAGGTGGGCAGGATGTTCTACTCCAAATGTGGTCTCATTACCAGGCTTCTGGTTCTCGCCATTGCATCGTTAGTTTCTGAACACATACCCTTGCATATGTATAATATTCAGGGGATTTGGTGCCTTCCAGCACCTTTTGCCTGACAAATTAGTCACATCATGACTCCTAATTTACCTCTTCTGTGATTATTACTGGATAAGTGTTCTGGGAAGAAGAAATCATGTTTGCACACTGTCTTCAGGACACTAGATGATATTAGGCTTAGCAGAGTCACTTCTTTGCCCACTGTCCTTCTGTCTAGCTGCAGTTCAAATGTATGAGAAAGACCAACTCTATGGGAAGACAGAGTAAACAACTCCAAAATAGGAAGGGCCTTTGAGAGCATGGGAGAGAAGTTGTCCACTCTACAGAGAGAGAAGCCAGTCCTGAGGGCCCTTGTCTCCCTATCTTGCACAATCATCTGGGACAGAACTCTATTGGATCAAGGTCCCCTGACACCTGCCACATTTTATCATTTGTTTAACTGAGAATATTTCTAATCCAAATTACATTGTGCCCATAGCTCCAAGGAGAGAGAGTGCACACCCTTCACTCTAGGATAATCTAGTCTCTATGGTCTGGCCATGTGGTCACAATGACATTCTCACCTGGGAGATGAACATATGACCTGATAGACTCTAATTGTCCCATAGAATTAAAAAACAGAGGCTTGGGTCACCTAAAATGCCTCTAACCCACCCTGCTCTCATCCTGAAGACTCCAAGACTTTCCATCTTGTGAATGGGGAAGCTCAAACAAGATGGTACATATAGATTAAATTTCAACTTTCACAGAAAGTAATACAGAATCACTGTGTGTTACAGGAAGCAGGTTGTGGTCTGAACAATTTTCTCATAGGTGGCCTCTCTGCTCCCTGCTGCTCAGCTCTGTTCTTCAAATGAGCTTCAGTCTAGCCAATTCTGGCTCCTCTCCCAGTGCTGGTGGTGGATGGCAAGAAGGGGGTGCTTCTTCTCACCTGCCCAGATTCAGCACAACTACAACAGAAAGAGAGCTGAGTTGTCTTGAGAGACACAAGGAGGCTAAGGGAACAGAGGTCAAAACAATTCAATGGCAGAGCTTGTGGCAAGAAAAAAGGATTCTAAGGGAGGATGGTTTTGTGGGATAATGATGGGAGAGAAGAGAAATCTTCCCCCAAGCAACAATTCTTCCTCTACCCTCACACTTTGGTTTACTCTTCTGGGTAACAACTTTATATTTCACACAATTTTTAGGATATTTAAAAACGAGGAGGTTCCCAAATATTGAAAAGAAATGATATGGCTGGATCAGTCTTACATTCATTTATGAATAATGGTTTAAAATATGGTTGGTTTAAGGAACTCAAGTAATGCCCAAATGTAAATAACAAAGTAAATTGCATATATGATAAGATTACTATTGTGCTACCTGATACTGTGAATCTTGAGCACATTGTCTGAATGACTTACAATTATAGGGGTACTAGGGAGCTTGTGGGCCCCTGTGTAGAAATATAGAAAGATATTACCCACCTACAGTCCCTTCCCCTTTCAGAGCCTCTGGGGCACCCAAATCTGCCCTACATGCCCTACACAGCTGTCACTGGGAACTCAGGCTATGAAGCTCCTGCATGTGTCTCTAGCTCACCCTTCCTCATGGGAGGTGCCATGCAAGAAGAATGACACTAAATTTTGAAGAATTCAAGTCATATTGATGGCTTTGTCCCCTAAATATTCAGGGTAAAAATAATCATTCACATGGGAATAAATGTGTCAATGTTGCTTAGGCATTGAGCCCTGGCATCAGCAAATTTATGACCCAGGGTGAATATTCACAAGTGTACCTTTGCTTCTGGCTGCTCCTCTAACATTGCAATGGAATTGAAGATCACCAGACCCTGCTGCCAGCCAATGCCACAGTTCTTTGTCTCTTTCTCTTTTTTCTCACCCTTCTGCCCAACCCTCTCAGCAGGACTCCACCTTTATCAACACTGTTTAAGTTCCTTTATCAACACTGTTTAAGGCCATATGTTGACATGCTCTGTTAACACTAAGATGAAATTAGAGCCCTGGCTTTCTTACTTTCATTTCTTCTTGTTGGGACTTCTACTTGCACTGGCCAGAAAATCCTAGGAGAGAGCAGGTCATGTCTGCCATGACCAAGAGTCTGTGCTAGACTTCAGCATAGCCCAGTGCACCTGAAAGGGATGAGTTTATAAAATGAACCTCAATAAGCCATGAGTGTTTTGACCTCTAGTTGTGACTCCCAGAGGCACATGGCATGCTATGACTGAGAGGATCTTGGGTGTATTTTTTACCAGTCTAACTTAGCTTCACTAGGGGAATGGCCTTTAGGAAGATGGCCTTAGCTAAGGAAATGACCTTTCTCTCTCACCAATACCTGAGGACTAGGGCTAGATCCTATTAATCTATACCTCATGGAGGATGGGGGAGACCTATCCATGTTGCATTTTCTGTCCTGCTCCCGGCTCTCTTCCCTCTTCTCATCCCACTCCATTTCAGACAACTGTATACCGGGCATTAATGGATTACTGGGCATGTACCTTAAGCTTCCCAGTCTATCCCCCAGAGAAACATTGTTCCCACTTCACAAATGGAGAAAAACTTGTACTAAATTACCTTGGATGCTGTTAGTGAGAAACAAAAATAAAAATTACTGAAAAGGAACATGGAACCAAATTGATGTCATCATAGCCTGATGATGAAATGTCTCTATGTACATTACAATATATCTGTCTACCCCAGTGAAGGCTGTCAAAGTTGTCAGAGACTGAGAGGAAGGTAGACATTCTGGGTTCTGCACAGAGGAGCAGAAAGAACTCCACCTCCCATTTCCATTCCTCAAAGGTGAAGGGATCCCACAAAGCAGGGAGTTTCAAGGCCTCCCACATTTAACTAGGACAAATAGAAGCAGGATGCATTTTAGTGGGTTAGTGAGAGTCTTTATATATTAATTTATTGGCAAATCTGTGGAGTTATTTACAAAATTATGAAAATCTGGAATCCCCTTTCCTGAACACACAATGAAAGCCATGTTTTTTTACTTAAAGAGAAAGATCCTTGAGCCTCTCTTAACAATAAGTCTTCTCTGTATTAGTTGAAATTTTTGTATCATAGAAACTTGGGAAGCAAGATAGCAAGCAGAGCTGCCATTTGAAACAAATCAGCTTTGTTTGCATCAGGACAAGCAGGCTGGCATAAGTAGGTCAAGATGTTCTTTTTTTTTTTCCTTTGAAAAAGACAGTATTTGACTGCAATTAAGGGTATACATCTGGGTAGTGCCTTTGTGGGTTTTGTAGGAAGGACGATGAGCATCCACTGACTGGTATCCAGTGGATTGGCCTGGAACCAAGGTTGGCATCCAGGTTGACTTGGGTTTGTGCAAGGCTGCCATCATGTGCCCACAGCAGATATTTCTCACCAGGGAGCTAGTGAGCCCAGGAGCACAGCTTGGTTTTGCACTGTTCTGAGCTCTCTGAAAGGTCCCTTCTGGAATGATCATGGTTTTCTTCTAGCCAGAGTGCAGGCTCAAGATATAGATTAAACTCACTTGGAGGAAAAGCCAAGATTCAAAATCTTCTCCAGGTCACCTGCTATAAGTCTCCACAAAAGTGGACAGTGATACATCAATGAATTCCCAAGGGGCTCAAAGGCCATTCCTGTTTGTATAATTTTGGATTATTAAGATAACAAACCTGCACTCCAAAAAACAACTTTGAGAGATTCTATTATGGAAAGAGGCCCAGGTAAATAAATTTTGAAGAACTGACAATTTATAAGCATGAGACCCCAACAGAATTTAGAACTCTGGTAACCAAGCATTTGATCTAGAGACAGTCTCTTCTTTTGCTCATATTAAGAAGATGTGGAAGAAAGCAGTAGGTTTTCATGATGTGTCCCAACTTTCCAAGGCACTGGACACAAAAATGTTCAGAGTGGAACCATTTTTAGATGTTGACTCCATCTTCACACTGGACTCATATGGCCACTTATTCAGAGGTGCCCACAGGTAGAGGAGAGCAGCCCAGAGAAGACCAAACCAAGGAAGTCCTCATCTAGTATCATATCTGAGCAGTCCTTTGAATTTCCCCTTCTGTGTCTGTGTGTAGGGGGTAGGAATGACAGGGTATCTGCAGGGATAGGAGCAAGATATTCCATGTAGAAACTGTTGTAAAACTTTCATGTTTGTATCACTGGACACGACTAGTAGGATGGATATTTAAGTACCAGATTCTAGTTTTTTCTACTCAAATTTCTTCGAAGACTTTATTCTGAAATGCATTGTCCCCGAAGTATAGAGACCTTGCATGTATTTATAAATACCTAATAAGAATTAATTGTTGTCCTACATGTAAGAATCTCTTTGTAGAGTTTTATGTAAATCTTCATGGAGCTACTTGTTAATTCTTCCACCTTGGTGAAAGAGCAAGTGCACCACACAATCAACAATGATATCTCTGGTCTAAGGTTAGATGAGACTTCTGGAGAACAATATCAACAGGCAGGAATTGGAGATTAACAAGATAGATCCAGGACAAATACCCAAGCATGGAGACTCCCCTATACCTTTTTCCAGGAATTTTCCACTTCAATGACCTACATTCCCATTACCAAAGAAATATAGACTGTATTACTCTTCCTAGCAAATCCATAGGTATAAATCTCCAGATTATATACTTGTAGAAATAACAGAGAAAATATTTCCACATCATTTTTATTGTTTACTGGGCACTGAATATTTCTTTTCTGTTGCTTCTGTTTTTGTTTTAGCTACCTGCCCCATGTAACCCACACACCTTTCATCTCCACTGTACTTCTAGTTCTTTCTCAAGACTTAAAAACTAACACTTTTGCAAGGAAAACATTGACAGAAAGAGGAGGAAAGGCTACAAGAACAAATGAGGTAAAAGTAGTCTACATCTTTTGCATAACTGTACCAAACCTCCAAATAAATCTCTATAGGCTCATCAGGTAAGGAGTGTGTTCTCAATGCCTTTGTAATATTCCAGTAATAAATTACATTTCTTGCAGCAGTTAAGCCTTTCAATGCTGATGGAATGTGATGTAATTCAATTGTAGCTTCACACACCCATGCTGCAGGAACAATGTATATGTGTCCTCATGGGCTGCATCAATATCATTGGGCTGTCATGAACATGCCACAGATGGGGTTAAACAGAAATTTATTTGTGCTAATTTCAGAATCTCTATATCAACCTGCTTCCTGGAAATAGTTTCCGTTGAGGCCCACTCTTTGACATGTATATTGCCATCTTCTGACTCTATGGTTGCAGAACATTTTTTCCTATTCTTCTGTATCCTTATTGCTTTTTTTATGAGGAACAAATTGGATTAGACTTTACACTAATTAATAGATGATTAACATTAATCATCTATTTAAGAACCAACAATTAAATGAAATAACTGTCTGAGAGAACAGGTATTTAGAACATCAACATATGAGACTTGGGGAGAGGATACAATTTAACTGGTCATACAAACTAGTTGACTGCTGAAGACAGACTCCCAGGAAAGGGAATACTGAGTGAAGGGATATGCACAAGCCACATTTTAATAGCTACAGGCAGATTACATCACAGATGGGCTGCTGTAGTTACTTTGGCACAAGAAATCTCTGATTTTAGTGCCTTCTCTCAGCCAGGATTCCCTGGATTGTGGCATTTATAAGTTATTTTTCTTGGTTAATCTCTTGTCCATGTGGCAAATAACATCATATCGCTCCACTTTTTTCCAATTTCCCAACTGACAAACTAGAGTTACCTTTCAGTTGATTTATCAGCCACTTAGATTATTTTCTTCCCTGAGTCCTACTCAGGTTTTGGTTCCTGTGTTGTGCTTTCATGCACCATATAGTCTCTAAACCATTGTCCCAATGTAGAACCTGGGTTGACATAGCTCTTTTACTACAGATTTCCCTTAACATGAAAGGATAAATAATAGTCTCTCAAGTCCAAGGGGCCTCCTTGGATGTCTTTTTTAGCATCTCTCTTTAAAATGGAGAAGAAATAATATTTCCCTAGACAAACATCCCCTATATTAGGAGCAAACCAGATTTTGAGAAGCTTAGAAGAATTTCATACCGCTTGTCCCAGACAGTTCTCAGTTCTGACATATGCTGCTGAGAAACTGATATCTAGAAGTTTGTCCACAGAAGGGAAAAGATATTACAGCTTGTTCATTAGGTCTAACCCCAAATTGCCAAAATGTTTGCATGCCATGTATTTACATAATAGAGTCAGGGCTGAGGAGTATATCAGGCTTTGTATCCCTAACCCCTTGGAACCCCATCTACTTTTTTCAGCTGTATATCTACAAAGGGAATTACCTCATGTACATTTATGACATGATGACCAATGTGATCCTGCAATATGTATAATCAGAAAAATGAGATTGCACTCTATTCTTGTATGATCTATCAAATTGTACAACTGCATTCTACTCTCATGTACAACTAATTAGAATAAATAAAATAAAAGTTTTTAAAAAACTGTAGGAAATGAGAAAGAATGATCTATTTTTGGACACTTCCTGGTTAGAGCATCCTGCTCCCACTCAGGTTATTGTTTCTCCTAATTTGGGGCCTGAGGAGAAATAATAGGAAATTTTTCCCTCAACACTAGCATATAAAGACATAGATCAGACCCATTAAGTCCCTGACATTAGGGAAACAAAGGCCTCATATCTTGAATGTGCCTACTGTGTGTATGATGGAGAGAGTCAAACTTAAGAGTGTCATTCCAGAAACATATAGTTCATTAGTAGTATTTTATGTCACTTAAAGGTAATATTTTGGAAAGGCTGGGTTATGTTATTAACATCAATTTCAACTCTTTATGCTATTAGTAAGAATATTAGAAATATTTAAATTACCCTTGTGCTTTACATGTTGTTTTCACTGGACATTGTTGCTTTAGGGGAATGCTTCCCATTCTAAGTTTAATTTGACTCCTAACAAGAACAGAGAGCAGAATGTTAAGTGAAATTTTATAGTAATTGTCATTATATTTATTCATGAGTAATATACAGGTACATATAATCCATAAACTGAAATGACCTTGTATACCATGTTAAATGCAGATTTTCTCTTGGTTGGACTAGAACCCACTTCTGGAAAGAAATATTGCCTTAAAATAGCAGCAGCCTGAGGTTCCAGGGTGCAATTCCAAGATGTCAAAAGAGGGAAAAAAAATCTGCAATCAAGAACCTGTTATTCTGACCTTATTGCCTGGATTGGATATTATTCCTTGTCACTCACAAAGAAGCCTCACTGGTACAACTCCAGGGGCAGATCTGATGCCCTATCCAATCAGGAGTACTTGGAACTGTCCAATGCTTTTTGCTGCCAGGGAGGAGGGGACAGGCTTCCACCACCTTCTCCTTTTCTTCTGACTCTGCCCTATCTGCCATTGGACTCCAGGCTTTACTCTCTTACTTAGGAGCCCCAGGTTGCTCTGCTGTTCAGGGGTTGAAGATCCCTCAGGAGAAGACCTGCTCCTGAGAACCAGGAAATGGTGAGTAGGCAGTGGCATCCTGAGCCCAGGGAGGGAGACTGGGGGAGGGTGACTCTTAGAATGGCTGAACTGACTTTGACCTGAACAGGAGCTAGCAGAAGGGGAATCTCTGCCATCTCTGGAGTCTACAGGTCTGAGCCCACCTGCAGGGCAGTACCCCCTCAGTCCTATTGGCCATCCAGGTGGGGAGCATGTTAGTGGCAAAGACCCCCCACTGCCTTCCATATCCTTGCAGGGCATCCTCAACCCCTGCCTCAAATACTAACTGGCAGGTGTCTGCCTGCAGCCGACATCTTTTCAGACACCGGTGATTGAATCTGTGCAAGTCGTTTTCCTCAGGAGAGGAGCTGTGGTCTATAGGGAATTCGCTTCCTCCTGAGTTAGCTAATTTTCATTTTTCCTTTTTTTTCTTTACTTTCCTTTTTGTGTGTTGCTGGAAATTGAACTGAGGGATTCTTTACCACCAAGCTATATCCTAGTGCTTTCTCTTTTTTTTATTTTGAGAAAGGTCTAAGTTGCTGAGATTGGCATTGTTATGGTTTGATTTAACTAGACTTTTTTACTGCAATTGAGTATATAATTTTTACATGCACTTAATTCATATATGGATTTCGTTCATATTGTGATTCCCTGAGATTATTGTAATAGTATAGTTTCACAATATGCGTGAATGTCAGGTAATGATTAGTACTACTTTTGCTCTTATAATTGAAATGTTTCTTGGTTAAAATTATATATAAATTTGTGGATAAATTTTAGAACTCTCTGCTTTTGTTCCTTATTTCATTAAAAATAAACCATGATGAATTTTTTAATTATTGCATTACACTTAAACATAATATTTGCGTTCATTTTGACATCATCATACAAGCATGGAATAAAATTTGCTCAGTAGTTCCTCTTTCCCTCTCCTCCTACCTTCCCCTCTGTTCCTTTTATTTATAATTTTATTAATTACTGCTTTATAGATACATGAAAGTACCTAAAAGTACTTTTACACAAGTGAATTCTACACAAAAGTAGAATTCACCATGATATAGTCATATATGTACATAGCAATTTTGCTGGGCCAAATTGTAGGTTAATTTGGGTGAAAATTGTCTTTTTTTAAATTTATGTATTTTGATTCATTGTACACAAATGGACTACAGTTGTTGTTTCTCTGGTTGTACACAAAGTAGAGTCACACCATCTGTGCATTCATACATGTACACAGGACAATGATGTCTGTCTCATTCTGTTATTATTATTACCCCCCACCCTGACCCCACCCCTCCCTTCCCTCTCTGCAATCTATCCTTCCTCCATTCTTGCCTCCCTTCCACCCTGGATTATGCATCATCATTCACTTATAAGAGAGATCATTCGGCCTTTGGATGTTTGGGATTGGCTAATCTCACGTAACATGCCAGTCTCCAATATCATCCATTTACCTGCAAATGCCATAATTTCATTCTTCTTCATGGATGAGTAATATTCCATTGTGTATATATACCACAGTTTCTTTATCCATTCATCTATTGAAGGGCATCTAGGTTGGTTCCACAATCTAGCTATTGTGAATTGAGCACCTATGAACATTGATGTGGCTGCATCACTGTAGTAATCTGATTTGAAGTCCTTTGGGTATAGGCCAAGGAGTGGGATAGCAGGGTCAAATGGTGGATCCATTCCAAGCCTTCTAAGGAATCTGCACACAGCTTTCCAGAGTGACTGCACCAATTTGCAATACCATCAACAATGTAAGAGTGTACCATTTTCCCCACATCCTCGCCAACACCTGTTGTTGCCTGTATTCTTAATAAAAGACATTTTAATTGGTGTAAGATGAAATCTTAAGGTAGTTTTGATTTGCATTTCTCTTATAACTAGAGATGTTGAACATTTTTTCATAAATTGGTTGATTGCTCATAAATCTTCTTCTGTAAAGTGTTCATTTCCTTGACTCATTTATTGATTGGATTATTAGTGTTATTGGTGTAAAAATTTTTGAGGACTTTGTAGATTCTGGAGATTAGTGCTCTATCTGAAGTGTGTGTGGAAAAGTATTTCAGCCACTCTGAAGGCTCTCTCTTCACATTGCTGATTGTTTCCTTTGCTGAGAAAAAGCTTTTTAGTTTGATTCTATCCCACTCATTGATTCCTGCTTTTATTTCTTGCGCTTTGGGAGTTATGTTAAGGAAATCTGGTCCTAGGCCAACATGATGAAAATTTGGACCTATTTTCTCTTCTATCATGTGCAGAGTCTCTGGTCTAATTTCTAGGTCCTTGATCCATTTTGAGTTGAGTTTTGTACAGGGTGAGAGAGATGGGTTTAGTTTCATTTTGCTGCATATGGATTTCCAGTTTTCCCAGCACCATTTGTTGAAGGGGCTGTCTTTTCTCCATTGTATGTTTTTGGCTCCTTTGTCAAGTATGAGATACCTGTATTTATGTGGGTTTGTCTCTGTGTCCTCTATTCTGTACCATTGATCTACCTGTCTATTTTGGTGCCAATTCCATGCTGTTTTTGTTACTATTGCTCTGTAATATAGTTGAAGGTCTGGTATTGTGATACCCCCTGCTTCACTCTTCTTGCTAAGAATTGCTTTAGCTATTCTGGGTCTCTTATTCCTCCAAATGAATTTCATGATTGTTTGCTCTATTTCCGTGAGATCTGTCATTTGTATTTTAATTGGAACTGCATTGAATTTTTGTAGTGCTTTTGGTTGCAGGGCCATTTTGACAATATTAATTTTGCCTATCCAAGAACATTTAAGATCTTTCTATCTTCTCAGACTTTCTTTAAATTCTTTCTTTAGTGTTCTGTAGTTCTCATTGTAGAGGCCTTTCACCTCTTTTGTTAGATTGATTCCCAAGTGAGAAGATGGCTTGGCCTTTTGCTTTCCATTTTGAGCTGCTTGAAAGAAAATATCATACAAATGCAAATCTCTGCTATTATCAAATTTTCACATTGTATTATATGCTTACAGATTTGGGAATCCAGAAACTGTGTAATATACAAAGAACTGTCTATAAAATATTCCTTTATCACATAAATAATTTGCTGTATCAATAAGCAACTACCTCTTTCCTCCTCATTATTTACATCCAACATAAGTCTCTGAATTGACCAAAAGGACCCTTTCAAAATATTACTGTATCTCTTTGAGTACTTTTGCTGTATGGGACTTTGCTATTAGTTTATAAGATTTTCATGTCCTTCATTTCATTAATTAGCTTAGGAAAACTATTTTGTTTTCATATATAAGTTCCTTCTTACTTGAGTCACAAGAAGACTGAGTGAAGTCCAAGTGTCCTTTGACTATGGAAATTCCTTTGAGTCTGGAATTTTTCTTATAATTGCTTTGCCAAAAGGAGTAAGTGAGATTAGTTGCTAATAAGGAGATAAGTATGTAACTTTAGCATGATATAAAGCGGTGATTGTCAGTAAATGCTATTGGGAATCTGAATTATCTTTTATTATGTCTTGTTTCCTCTGAAAATTAATTATCTTCTGATAATATAGTTTGGATTATTTCACACCATTATCTTTAATATGTGCTAATTCTCAAACTACAGGTACTTAATACTTGGTAATTAAGGAGTTATGAATAATGTTTGCAACATGAGCAGTCAGTTTGGTCTGTTCAGATAATTAAGATGAAATTCAGTTTCACTTATTTATACTTTTTCATCTTGATCACAATTTGGAAATCAATTATAAGAAATGCTGTCAACTTGAAATCCACAGGCCAATTTAGCTTGTTTTTAGATGGAGAATTGATAGATGATATTTTAAAGAAATAGATAAAGCAGATATTAGATATATATTAGATATATATGTTAGATACATATTATAATAACAGATATTAGCAACTAAGAACAAAATAAGCTGTGAGTTCTTTCTCAACCCTTTCTTCAGATTTCCTCCACTGTGTGTTGGGTTAGTAAATGTGTAGAGTCCCTCTGATACTTTTTTTTTTGCTGTGTTGGGGATTGAATCTAGGGTCTTGTGCTAGCAAGGCAGGCACTCTGCTAACTGAACTATAGCCCCACCTGTTACTTTTTGACTGCAGTGGGATTATAAATGTTATTGTTTATCTCTTTTTAGTATCCACAGAATTCCATCTTTAGTGCTCTTACAGTTTTGGAATGCCTTGTGGTAGACAAGGAAGGGGTTATGAAGCACAGTTCTGTTTCTACATGGTGCACATTTTGCACAAATTTTATTTAGGATCTGATGTAAGCAAAGTATTACTGTACTTTTTAGTTACTGTAAGGAAAAGGAAGCAACAACAGCTACAAACTTTCCCCCCTTGAAGTGTACAATATTATTGGAGGGGCAAGACTAACTATGAAGTTAAAAAAACAATACAATAGAAACACAATATTTAAGAATGTTTTAAAAGAACACATTAATAAGATTATTGTTACTTCCCAAGAGCAAGGACCTGAAATAATAGCATGGACCTGATTTTAAAGAAATTGAATCAGAATCTTACTGAAGTTTATGAAATACCTCAAAGTTTTTAAGATGGAACACTTTAATTAAAGTACTCAGTTTAAATTGGAAGAGACAAGGCATTGATATGCCTAAGTCACAGCTAGCAAATTGTGCCAGCATTAGAACCTAGGGCATCAATATTTATGGAAGTAAAACTAGTAAGCACTGCTACAGTAATAAAACAAAAGCCCATTATACAGAGATTGGCGACCTACATTATTTGACCCTTTCCCTTCCTTTTGGTCATATTCCCATTTTTCCTTTTGCTACTCTTCTTCCATCTTTATCAAAATCATCAGCATCATTGTACCTTCAGTTTGTATGGCTAGCATCACAGTAACACTGTGAGGAAAGTCAGAATTGACTGATTGAAAATAGTTGCAAATGAGTGAAATAATTTGCTAAAGCAGAACAGGACCTCGAACCCAAATAACAGATGCCAAATGCTCTGCTGCACACACTGCCATCCAAAACCAGGAGCCACCCCAAATCCTTGAATTCTAATTGAATCCAAGGAGTCAATGAGAACATACAGAAAGTGAAGAGTGAATTTTTTCTTGAATGCTTGTAGTAATTATTTGGCTGTACTTTTCATAGTACTTTATAAAATTGCTTCTTCAATAATCCTTGCATATTTTGTTGAATACATTCTTGGTATTTTGTTGAATTTCCATTGAACCTGTTTAATTAATTCACTTATTTTTGCTTTCTTTATTGTTTCCTCAATTTTGCCTATTTTTGGTATATACTATTATTTTTCCCCTTATATTCAATGAACAGTTTATTGGTATTCATCCAATATTTTTAAAAATGAGCATGGAAATTTATAATTTTCCCAGTCACTTTTACTGCTTATCAGTGGTTCAGATATATGGTATTTTCATTTCTGTTCATTAAAAACTGTTTTAATTTTTAACTATGATTTCTTCTTTAATCAATAAATTATTTAGAAATGAGGTTTTAAGTGAAAATTTTTCCCTTTTTTAACTCTATGGATTTCTAACTCAGTTGCATTTTGGTCAGAGGGCTGGAGGTATATTAAGCTGATTGTTTAAAGCCTTTTAGGACCTCCTATATGGTCTGGTGTGTGCTCACATTTCATAAATGTTTCATCAATGGTCTGTGGATGAAGGACTTTGAGCTGTATTGATTTCTTTTGACCTCTCAACCTTGCAGAGACTATAGACTTTATGGGCACACTTTGAAGCCCCATGGAGCTACCAGATCAGAAACTCTATACTGCAGAGTTCAGAATGATGATCAAAGCAGTCTGAGGTACCCACTGCCCTCCCTGGAGTCCAGCTTTCACTTTTCTCCATGTCAGTTCCTTGTTCTCTTGACAAATCACAAAAGTGGTTTTTGAAATATTTCCTCCAATTTTTTCATTTTTTGTCAGTGTATAAGTAGTTTAGGGTATGCAATTTGTCATAATACTGTTAGATGAAACACCTTTATGTATAAGTATTAAACTATTTTATTACTCCAGCTTTGCAGGATATCTCATAGAATATTTTCTCACTTGATTCTTACTTGAATTGTCTCCCTATATACATATTTGGAGAATTTATTGTTTCAATTTTTAATCATATGTATATATGATTAATATGTATGTTAAAAAATTTAGTTTTTTTGATTTGACATAGTGCTTTACAAATTATTTCTGCAAAGGGATATCTGAATTTATTAATTTTTCCTTTTGCACTGTATCATTCAGAATTCTGACAGAAAATTGTGCAGTAGAACAGGAATAATTTGGGAAGAACTTAGCACAGGGACTTTTACAAAGTTGTACCGTTTAGGGAAACCAAAAGGAACAAGTCCAGGCCCTAGAGTGATGGATGACTTTTCTATTTCCTTTCTACTTCCAGGCCTTAATGGATAAATAAGGGCAGGTGGAAACTGACATGGAGAGGATTGTGGAGAGGCCCACCTGAAGGAGCTGCACCTTTTCCAACAGATGTAATGAGTCTTGTGTTAACCTAATGAAAAGGGAGCTGTTGTGGGGAGAAAGGGTGGTTCAAGACCTAATTCTTTGCCCTCATTCCCCATGGACTGCACACCTTTCATAGCCACAGGCAGGAAACCAACCTACTGATATGGTCTAAGCAAGTGAGACTTGGAGGATAGAACAGGTTGTAGAGGGCATATCAAGAAAGATATACCATAGATGTCCAGCATATTCTTGATTGGAAATTTTACTTTCTATTTACCAAACTCTATAAATACATTCACCTGTACCAGGACAACATGTAGTTACCATAATCAGATATACTGAGTTCAAATCCAGGTTTTGTCATATTCTGGGTATGGGAACCTTAGACCACTTAAACTCTCTGTGCCTTAGTTTGGGGATAAATAAAAGTAACTAAAGAATTGTTGGGAGAGTTAAATGTCATAAATTTAGAACTATGTCTGGCACATAAAACATGCTAAATAAATATTAGCTGTGATGATGCTGATGACAAGGACAGTGTTGACAATTTCAGGGATTTTTCTCTGACAACTGATTTTTCACTTCCTGCAGTGAAATCACACAGTATTAAGCTACCTTGCTTACATATTTTATACCTCACACTTTTTTCGTACATATTTCCTTTATGTACACCTTAGGATTAACTTATGAAATTCTTAAAATTATGTTTGAATTTTGATAAAGATAGGACTTTTATTTATAGATTAATTTCTTAAGAACTCTCATCTTTACAATATTGAGTCACACTGTTCCTTATCAGAGTATATCTTTTCATTTATCCAGGCTTCTTCAATGTCCTTTAGTAAAATTTCTTCATTGTCTTCATAAAGATCATGCACATTTATTTTAGTTTTATACCTATTTTAGTTTTTTTGTTGCTTTTTCTACTGGATTCTTAAATTGGCTATTTTGGAGGTGTAAGAAAATATTGATTTGGGTGTTTACCTTGCGTGTGGTGCCCTTACCAAACATCTCTTCTACTTTTCTGTTGATTTCCTCTGATTTTCTAGGTGAATTATCCATTTTGTTTGTGAATTATCATAATCTTGCCTTCTCTTCAATATTTACATTTTCAAATTTTAGTTTATCTCAATTGCAACAAGTGAATCAGTATAGTGTGAGATTTTAGCAGACAGAACAAATGACCTTGTTTTATTCTTTATTTTAATGATTTCTTCTGACATTTTATACACAAATGTTATCTCTACATTTCCAATATGCACCTTTTTAAATTTGCTTTGCATTTCGTTACGAAAAGGTGTTGAATATTATCAATAATACTTAGGCCTCTAGTTGGTAATCATATGATTTTTTAATCCTTTAATAATTAATATAGAAAATTAATTGAAAAATTTTTTTTCTCCTTTTAATGGAAATATTTTCATAATACTTTGAGTAAGCACCGTATGGTCACAAATCTGGCTAACCTTGATTCTTTGAAATAGTTGCTTTAAAATATTCCATGTTCATAAGTGATATTTCCTTCTAAGCTTCTGTTCCTACCTTGTTTATGAATCTATTTATGCTAGAAATCTTTTCCTTCATCCTAGGACAGTGTATGTAACATGGGAATTATTTAATCTGCTTTGTTCTTAAATCAACTTATTTTCCTCCATCCCTCTATCCTTCCTTCCCTCCTTGTTTCCTCCCTTCCTTTCTTCATTCCTTCCTTCCTTCTTTACTTCCTTCCTTCTTCCATCCCTCATTCTCTAGGGATTGAACCCAGGGTCTCCCTAATGCCAGGAAAGTAGCTAACCCCAGCCTTGCAGAGAAAATTTAAATATCTTCCAACCCAAAGTTGTTTCCTTTTTTATTTTTAGTGTGCCTTATTTGGATTTTCTTTTTTCTTTCTTTTTTTTTTTTTTTAGTAAGACTTGCCAGTTTTGTAGGTCATCTTAAGTGTCCTGGTATTTTTGCTGTGAGACTCCTGAGTTTAGGTATTTCCTGTCTATAAGATCATCCATATCTGTTACTTTCTGGTAGTAATTTGTTGAAAATTCATATAACTTTATTCATTGTTTTTGGTGTTCTCCTTTTGAATCACTACAGAAACTACTTATTGTTCTACAGTTTCATTTTTACCATTAATTCTTGAATTAACAACAGGGACAATATTATGAAAATAGATTTGTGTTGGGGAAGGCAAAAAGAATTCCACAAATTATAATGGCTCATGATTCTCCAAAGCTCAACCCTGCCCAAGAAAATCTTATTCATTAGCATTTAATTCAGTGGTGGGGTGTTATGAAGGCTCCTCAAAGGTATGATAATGAAAGAAAAATAAGATATTTTAATGTTTTCCAGTATACTGAATCTGAGGATCTTTTGAGTTTTTGTAGTATCTTGTGTTTTTGGTTCTGTAGCTACATATTTTACTTACTCCTTCTTTTACATATTGTCTTATCTAATTCTTTATTATACTTAGCTGGAGGTTTGTCTATTCCACATTCTTCAACGAAGCACTCTTGGATTAATTTTGCAATTCCAATCTCTGTGACATTCATCTTTTAAGGATCTTTTAGATCTTTTATCTTCATTTTGATTGTTGCTATTTGCTTTCTGATGTCTTTAAGTGAAAAAGAAATGTATCCTACTTTTGTGCCTTTTTTTGTCTGATTACAAATGCAACTGTATTTATTTTTTTTCTTTTCCTCTGTTTTCTTTACTTTCTTTTTGACATGCATTATTTTAACTTTAATTATTTTATTTTAATTTTATTTGGTATCAAGCATAGTGCCTCCCACATGCTAGGCAAGTGCTCTACCACTGAGCCACAACCCCAGCCCTTTGACATGTATTCTTTTCTATTTTCTCAGTATTTTGTAATTGCTTCTGTAGCTTAAAAAGCTACAGAATTCTTTAAAAAAGAAGCAATTTAGCATCACTTAAATTATTACTAGATATTATTACTAATTGTTATTACTAAGTAACCTTTAAATTTATTATTTGTGGAAATTATAAAAATTTCCTTTATTTAGCTATTCTAGGTTTATATTTTTTGTCCTGAATTTCAGTTTTTATTGCATTAACTTTAGAGAATATGATCTCTATAGTTTCTGTTCTTTAGAATTGAGGATCAGTTTGTGACATAATATGTAATCAAGTTCCTAAAAGGGTTCCCTGATCACAAAATGATTTTTGAATTCTATTACAGTTTTCATTAGTTACAATGCTTTTGCTGTAGGTAATAGAAAACCAACTGAAAATGGCTTAACCAGAAAGAATATTTAGTATCCACATAAGTAGAAGCCCTGAACTAGGGTAATTCTAGGGAATGTTAATTGGGGTCTATAAAGAGTTATCAGAAAATTAAGTTGCTTCAATTTCCCCTTCTCAGACTGACAGCTTGGGCTTCTCATCTTTGACTAACTAGTCTCAAAGTCTCACAGGTAGGAAAGGAGTGAAAAGGGGATATCTCCTTTCTAGCACCTCTATATATGTGAGGCCTTTTCAGGAGCTTCACCTTTATCCAGCAATCTTCCAGTGGCCAGAATGTGTTATGCCCATACCCAAGCCAGTCAAGGGGAATGAGATTGTTACAGACAGTACTGTGTCACCACTCCCAGGCCAGTAATGTGGAGTGAGAGTGCCATGGGCAGGAGAGTACAATGATTCTCTACTTCAGACTGAGCCTAGTGTAAGTTCAAAGAGATTGGGCAGGCCACCAGCAGTATCACCAATTGACTTTTAGAGTAATATCCTTAATTAAAAAGCTGGCACCTGATAGATATTTCTGTGAATTTGAGTGATCTTGCTGAAGGAGGGTGTGAACAGAGCATTGTCCCTCCTGTTCCTCCAGAGGAGGCTGAATTCTGTATTCCAGCAATTCACATGGAACTTGGCCATGTTGATGTTGAATTTTTTACACAATATCCTTATATTGACAATATATAATATCTGTATGTAATATCCTTATATCCTAATATTGAGGCTGCAATTAAAGAATGAAGTCCCAGCTCACTGACAGTAATGAAAAGCTGTTTAGCTTGCTCTTCTTGGTTGAACATAAGACTTTTAATTTGGCTTTTTTTGACTTGTGACTAAAATTTTCATATTTATAGATGAGAATGAAAGCACTGGGCACTTAACTGTGAATCAGTAGTAAGCAGCTTATGGATATACTATGTTTAAAGAGATGATGTGTTTATCCACTTACCTATCTACCTATTGTCTGATCACTCATTCTTGATATGGATTTTGTTCTAAGAAAATAAAATTTAAAACATTATATGATCATCCTATGCTCCCCATGGACACACTGAATTCTCCATCATCTAGTTCCTGCAATGCTTTGGTATTTGCTCCTTGCCTTCCCCCACTGCAGGTGGGTAATGGGGAGCCTTTATTTGTATCCTTCCTTCCATAATAGGCTGAGTGACTTGCCAGGAACAACTTGATAGTTCATTCTGTACCTATCCAGGAAGCCAGGCTATCTGTCTTTTAGTTCTTTTTGATTATTTCATGTCTTTGAAAAACAAATCATTTCCAGTAGAACTGTTATTATAAGTGCCAGAGATATATGGCATTGCTATGAAGTTTACCATGTAAAGCAGTACAGGATTAATATTAATTAATATTAATATTTTGTTAAAAATCTATTGATTTAAGTTATTTTCCCATGTCCTATCTTTATTTAATATCATTTTAAACATTGCTCCATAGTAGAAGTTTAATTATGCATTTCTTACTCTCAAAGTTCCATTGCAGTGAGAATTATAAAAGACTAGTTGATGCTTCTGGAAAGAGTATTCATTGATCCCCTTGCTTTAGCAGGGAGAGAGTTCAATAGTGAGGAAACAATAGGGGACCAACTGAAGTGTACCGAATACCTCACTGTGACAAAAGAAAGGATATCCAAAGTCTACTGTAAACATATTATTAGATGAATAGAGGGTGACTATGTATACTGAAGGGAACATGGGTAAATTATGCATCCAATAATAGTATTATATATAATATAAAAAATTAGCCAATTTTCATTGGTTTTTATGCAAAGGATGAGAATTGAGAAAGAACCCTTGTAACAAAATCTTTAAGTCACAGTATTTAAAACAAGATCTTAGAGCTCATAAAGATCATAGAATTGAACCATCTGCATAGGCTCTCAGTTAACACACAGTATGTTTAGATAATTTAGGGACAGGAAGCTTCCTTCATGAGAAGGTCTCATTATTATGACACTTTCCTTATAAAGATCTGAAATCTATTATCCTGTAATGTTCTCTCTTTCACCCAGATATTTTCTCCAAAGTCAGGTACAGTAACATTTCCATATAACATTTTAGATTTTTTAAGATGGCTTCTATGATCTTCTAAAGAAATATACTGTTATATCTTTTTGTACATCTGTCATGTTTTCTCAAGGTCCTTTGTAAATTAGGGATCCTTGTGGAAATTAGAAAGGTCCTAGGGTTTAAAGTCAGAAAATACATGATCAAGTTCACTTACAGATGTGTGATTTAGTGTAAGTGGCTTCCATGGCTTTCCCATTTCAATTAAGATGATGCTAATTGCTATTTTACAAGGCTATCTCTCACCAAATAACATACAAAACTTGGTTTATATGTTACTTTCCTAAATGTTAGGGATTACTATTAACATTTAAGCAATTACAACAGAGGTTATTAGAGCACAACTCTGTCACATATTTAAGTGTGAGCTAGGACAAATTAAAGAGGCATGCAGTCAATACATGGCAGCTCTTTTCATAAATTATAAATATGAATATCAATGTTAAATCATGCAGATGAATTTAGCTAAGTACATAAATCAAGCAAAATGGTAAAAACAATATCTATAGTCTTCTCTTGTCATAAGTTGCTTTCTTTTTAAATTAATATTTTTTATCATCAGACATCTTTATTTTAAAATATAAAAAATTCAGACTTTATAACAATCAGCCATGTGAAGAGAGAGCCTTCAGAGTGGGAGAAAATCTTTGCCACACACACTTCAGATAGAGCACTAATCTCCAGAATCTACAAAGTGCTCAAAAATCTTTACACCAAGAATACTAATAACCCAATCAATAAATGGGCCAAGGCAATGAACAGACACTTTACAGAGGAAGATCTACAAGCAATCAATAGATTTATGAAAGAATGTTCAACATCCTTCATCATAAAAGAAATGCAAATCAAAACCACCTTAAGATTTCATCTTACCCCAATTAGAATGTCTTTTATTAAGAATACAGGCAACAACAGGTTTGGCGAGGATGTGGGGAAAAGGGTACACTCATACATTGCTCTTGGGAGTGCAAGTTGGTGCAGCCACTCTGGAAAGCAGTGTGGAGATTCCTTAGAAAACTTGGAATGGATCCACCATTTGACCCAGCTATCCCACTTCTTGGCCTATACCCAAAGGACTTAAAATCAGATTACTACACTGATGCAGTCACATCAATGTTCATAGCTGCTCAATTTACAATAGCTAGATTGTGGAACCAACCTAGATGTCCTTCAATAGATGAATGGATAAAGAAACTGTGGTATATATACACAATGGAATATTACTCAGCCATAAAGAAGAATAAAATTATGGCATTTGTAGGTAAATGGATGATGTTGGAGACTATTATGTTAAGTGAGATTAGCCAATCCCAAACATCCAAAGGCCGAATGGCCTCTCTGATAAGTGAATGATGATGCATAACGTGGGTTGGAATGATGGCAAGAATGGAGAAAGGATAGAGAGCATAGAGGGAAGGGAGGGATGGGCTTGAGGTTGGGGGGTAAGAATAATAACAGTATGTGTGACAGACATCATTGCCCTGTGTACATGTATGAATGCACAGATGGGGTGACTCTACTTTGTGTACAACCATAAAAACAATTGCTGTACTCCATTTGTGTTCGATGAATCAAAAAATTAAATAAAAATAAAATAAAATAATAAAAAAAGCATATAGAATAAAAAGAGACAGGGCACTTTTTTTATTCCCTCCTATACCTGACTCTCTCTATTTTCAGAGAAAATCAGTGTTTAATGGGAATTATTAACACACACATACATATATATTTGTATGAGTATATAAAATGTATACATTTATAATGTGTATATATTGCTTACATGTAAATATGCATAAGCCATATTCATGTATATATTTATGTATATATTTACAATGCACAATCTGTATACAAATATATATGTATATATACACACATTTGTATCTACATATACACACTTTTTAATATAAATATTTTTCTTTACCTAATTAGAACCATATGGCATTTTACAAATTTTTTTTCCTTAACAATTTCTTTTAGCTTTTTATGTTGGTATACATAGTTTTGGTATTCTCATTTGCAGTCTATTTCTCTACTGGTTTGGCTTACATTTATAATTTTAACTACCCCTCTTTAAAATTTTAATGAGTCTTTTTTCCCAATTATTTTACTATAGAATGTAGTAAATATGTATGGAAATAAGTCATCCTAACAGTTCATATCTCCATAATCAGGACTTGGGATTTCAGGGTCTAAGGGTCAACACACTTTAAAATTTGATGAGGTTACTACAACCTACCCTCCAAAAAGGTACACTGAATTTTGTATTTTACTTTTTTGTTAGTGAGGATTGGACTTAGGAGTGCTTTTAGTATTGAACTACATTCCGAAACCTTTTTAGTATTATTATTTTTAATTTTGGGACAGGTTCTTGCTAAGTTGCTGAGACTCACCTTGAACCTATTATCCTCCTGTCTCAAACTTTTGAGTCACTGGGATTACAAGTGTATGCCACTGTGCCTGGCCTATACTATACTTTTTAAAATACATTTTGGACCCTGAACTTAATTAAGAATATATTCCAAAACTGTTACATTACCAGGTTTCAGTCTACTGCAATATATAGAAATGATTTTCCTATTTTGAAGATTACTTTATAAAGTGAATATATAATGCATTGTGACCTTGCTCTTTTCCAAATAACTTCTAAAATGAATATAGCTATGGTACTAATTCTGGTTACCTGGAGTTTTCCATTTGTTTTAAATAATAAGCTTTTTTTCTTTTAGGCACATCATCATTGCTCCAAATAGCCACAAAAAACATGCTGGAGAATCATTTTCTGGGATTCATGATGCTATGTTGACAATGAAGGAGACCCTCATTTGGCATGGATAGAAGTAAAGAAACATATTTTGTTTGCAACTTTCCCAATTCCAGAAGCAGCAGGATCACTGAAAGAAGTGTTTCTGATTTTATGAATAATGTATGTTTTTGTACAATTCATGATCAATACATTTTTAATATAAGACAAATTAAAAACCAGTATGCCATATTTAAAATTCCAAAATTAAACCTAATAAACACAAACTATTGATTGTTACTCTGAGAAGTAAGCATTGTATCCCTTCATAATCACATCACTAAAATATTCCCTTTTTTATTGTGGCTGTGTTCAGATATAAGTAAAGTGTGGGTCTTAATTTTGCATTCAGCAACCTGTAAGTTAAAAATTCAGTTTTGGTCATTGTAATATGATTAGAAAAGAAAAGAAAGTACAAACATCCTGACAATCATATAGAAATTTTATGTCAAAGTATTTAAATTAAAAAGCAGATTGCTCATTTCAGGAACCCAGAAAAGAAAAAAATTGAAACCTGACTGCCAGAGGACTGAAGACTGTTTCTTACCTTGAAGCTATTCAGCGTATCCAAGATGCCAGTGGTGCCCACTGAAGTGAGCTCTGGATTCATCAGCTGGGGCATTTGCATCTGCAACAACTCAGTCCTGCAAAATTACAGAATTTTCCCATTTGGAGATAATTGAGTATACCTTTTATTCTACACTTCTGAGGATGTAAAAAAATACTACCTTTTTTTCTAAACTAAGTTTTTATCAAAATGTAATTTCCTCATCCTTTCCTGACATTATCCAACTTCTCAAATTGAGTGTCATTCCCTCCCTCTATTCCTCACTGGACCTTGGGCTATGCAAAGATCCTGGGTAACTTACCAAAAGTAGAAAGCTCAGCCTTTGGGACTTAAGTCCACAGAAATCACCAATGAGTTAGTCATTGGTTCCTAAAAGGGAAATGTTCCTTGGATTAGAGGTTTTGATCATCATTGCACACTGAGGGGATCCAATACAGTCTGGCAGCCCTAATCCTGAGGGTTCTCCTGAAGCACATCACCTCTGATTTCTGCCCACACCTGGGTTGTGCTATGAGAGAACAGTATCTGGTCAATGGAATGAAGTCCTATTTTCTTCCCATCCTTAGAAAATATCCCTCTTTCCTTTTATTTTGTTTTCACCTTCTACTTCTCAATACTATGGGTTCTCTGGTGTGCCTTGGAACAAATCTCTTTATTAAGACTTGTTTAGGTGGGGCTGGCAAGTATAGTAAAAATGGGTGAAACAAAGCCGAGAATGTGTAGGTATATTTGAATACATCCACTTCAGGAGGAAATTCCTGAGACCAAAAACCTTTTTGGCTCGGAGTCTCTTTTCAGACAAAATGTTTAAATATCCACAGAGAGCAATGTTAATAACTCAAAATACACATTCAATATCAACAAGAAAATATGTTTCTCAGAAATTTGGTGTAAAAACAGTTTTCCAATACACCTTCCAAGTGCTTCAAGGATAAATAATAATGTTAATAATGGGAATTCCATCCTTCTTCTTCTTTAGTATTATTTATTTGTTTTAATATAGTATTTTTGTTATTTACCTGTAAGTAGCAATCAGAGTCTATGTTGATGAGAGGAACTAAACTAACCCATGAGAGGCAACCTTGGTGTGCACTGAGAAGGGGTGAGCTCAGAAAAAGTCTGTGCAGTGAGGTCATGGGACCCAGGTTCCCTGTGTCACTCATCTTATTCTCAAGGAGAGGTCTGAGCACAACTGACACCAATTAAAACCAAACAGTGAAGCACATGAAAAGCAGAATATATGGGAATTGTTGGTCAAATTCTACAACTTTGCCTAGGCATGAACAAATCCTCAGTTTCTCCGGATACTGCTTTTGGGGGTGACAACAAAAGGTAATAACAAATTGGGAATTAATCCAATGAAGTTAACCTTCCCCTAGCCAGAGTTTTCAGTTTGAATAGTACTCCTGATCACAGAGAAAATTATTTTTTCCTGTATTATCTACTAAAAGGAGATAAAATTTCCCAAGAGAACCAGAATAAACATAAATAAGTGGTTGGACCAACATAGTGATGGGTATGAAGGAGCACTTGGCCCTCAACTGAGCATAGTGGCTTCTACAGGCACCATTGCCAGACAAGGATTTCTGTCTCTGAGCATGGATGTGGAGCAACTCCTTGTTGGGATTGTGGCAAATCTCAGTCAGCTCTCTGTACATTTCCTTCAACCTTTTTCTATATTGGGACATTTTGATTTTCCTGTTCCTGAGTCTTTGGAAAAATCTCATGTGCTTCTCTGTTCAATGTTGCCAGTTGAAATTGCTCCTCCTCCAGGAGAAAATGATGAATCATATGATATTGAGTTTGCATCATGTCCTCTCCTGAAGTCACATAGTCATGACAGGTATTCATTTAAAAAGATTACAAGTGCTTACTCTCAGAAGAAAACTTAAAAGTTCAAATATTATTTTTTAGCACCATCAAGATAATGTGATGAATAGAAGGGAGGACACAGAAATAAACCTGCACATCTGAAATCAACCAATTATTGATGAAAGTTAATGTTTCCTTCCTTCTGTTTGAAAGTTGTGGGTTTTAATTGCCCTCACTAGAGATATTACCTTTGTGTACTACCCATGTCATTCCTTCTCACTCTTCTTTCACCCTCTGGATTATGAATTCTTCAAGAATTCAGATTCTGCAAGTATGCTTTACTGGTATTATCCTGAGAGATGAAAATGAATTTAGAAGAAGTGTTGGTGTGATAATATTTGAAACTTACCTGAACTTACCCCCAACAAAATACTATCCCATTAAGAAATCAATGCCTTTCTTGCTTTCTTTGAAAGACTTGGGAGACCTATTGACAAGGCAAGTATGGTCTTTAGTGAAACGTGGGACACCATGAGAGCTATGAAAGGGATCAAGCTGTTTCTAACAAAGACCTAATTTATGTAGACAACAATAAACTGTGTGTGTGTGTGTGTGTTTGCATGAATGTTATTTCCTGTTTCCATTTATCAGAAGTTATCATCACTTTCCTCCTATGGTTGAGGGAGGTAAGTTTTTTTGGGATGAATGCCAGAGCTCAAAAAAGGCAACCATATATGAGTTGAGATTGCAAATCATAAATATTGAGGTGGGTGGAATAGTTTTCATTAGTTAGTAAATGAGAGAGATGGGTACCTCTGAGAAATGGGTTGGTTACAGGCAAATAAAGTAAGGAAGACTCCTAGGAATGGAACAGTCCCATCTCATGAAAGTTGAGGTACACTATGACCAGAAAAGAGTTTCTTGAAACATTTTCTGTTCAATCTTTATCTTGGTCCTTAAAAACTGTGATGACATCTTTGGGACTAGAATATTCATGTCCTCTTCCTCCTTACAGGAGCAAGTCAGAGCAGCTGCACATGCCTCAGCCTGTGAAGCCAGCATGTCCTGCTCAGACCATCACTGGACTGACAGACATGCTCAACTGCTTCCAAGGTGAGTGTCAACTTATTGATGGGACCACCATATAGTGCTCTTCAATAATGACTTTCTCTGGGAAATCTTTCCATTTGTTAATCTTTAATAACCCAAAAGGCAATGGCCTGTCAATTGGTATTTATTATCATATTAAGTAAATGTGATTCTAACTGTAGGTAAAAAATCATTTCAGTAAGTCAGATAGAATTATAAAATAGTTCTGGATGTTCTCATTTTTTTATTAAGTGCAGTTAGTAATGGAGATATTTAAATATTTCCCTGAACATGTCTTAACAATTTAACTTGTGATGCATTCTATATGGAATGTATTAAAGGCATTAATTTAATATATTAAAGTGCATGAACAAACGCAATAACTGAATGCACAGAGCAATACATCATGAGCACCAGAAATAAAACAATTGGTGGATGATGAGAAAGTGTCTAGATTTCCATGGTAGACCTTAATAGGAATGATAGTAAGTAGTTATTGCTTTGGACTTAGTGGCAATGCAGACCTCCAGTTTGTCAGAAAAAATGAAGAGTACCTAGCTAGAAGTAGGCATGACCACCCTTTTCTTTACAATGATCAAATGTTAGTAGTGTTTGCATTGTGGGTGGGCATTTGTTTCTTCTGCAGGTATTCTGGAAAGCCTTGAGTGCAAAATATTCCAGCCAAACTTTTCCTTCTACTCCTGCCTGCCACCACCAAATGAGACTCAAATAGACCTTCTCATCTCAGAGGAATTTAAAAGTTTATTTTGACCGGAATATTCTCTTCTTTCACAGTGGAGACTTCCTTTGGAAAAACAGTAACCAATTTCAAGCTCAAGGTATTTTTTGATATGAGAAGTTTGAGGTTTGGGCTTGTCCAGCCAGACTCATCTTTGAATTCTGATATATGTAACTACTTTTCTGCATGGGGTACACAGATTTTCAACTCTGGAAAATGTTACTAGCTATTGGATGTGAAGGACTCTTGGGACTGGGCTCTAGGAGTCTGTAAGGATTCCTGAGTGATGAAGAATGTCACAATGATTGAATCCAAAGATATGCTCCTTCTCCTGTGTATGAAAGAGGATGATCACCATAGTCTCTTGACTACCTACTTCCTATGTAGTCAGTGTTTCCTGACTACATAGAGAAGCCTCAGGGTTAGGTTGGTGTGTTCCTTGATTTAGATTATGGAAGTGTGATTTCTGTGAACACTGCCAAGAATTTCCCTATATGGTGGTACCGTGCTGGCTCTTAATTTCCCTTTCAGGCCTTTCGTTTACACTGGCCACAAATGACCAGAGATTAAGTTAGGAAACTGCACCCAGGAACTCTAATTCAGGCAGCCCTTCTCAGTTGAAGTTAACAATACCCTACTTTAGTGTTTTTTAAGGATTTTTAACTTTAGCAGGCATGATGGTACCTACCTATTAATTCCAGAAATTCTATGAATTCAGAGGGTGAGGCTGGAGGACCTCAGGTTTGAGGCCAGCCTGGGGAGCTTAGCAAGACCATGTCTCTATTAAAAAAAATAAAAGGCTGGGAATGTAGCTCAGTGGTAGAGCACCCCTGGGATCAATCTGTGGTCCAAAAAGAGAGCATCCTCTTGAATGTGACTCTATTTTGCTGTTAAATATGAAGATTGTCAAAGACTATATGAAATGCAAAATTGTGCTGACTCAATTTTCTGGGTTTTTTTTTTTTTGGATCCAAGGATTGAACCAAGGGGTATTTGACCACTGAGCCGCATCCTCAGTCCTATTTTGTATTTTATTAGAGATAGGGTCTCACCGATTTGCTTAGCACCTTGCTTTTGCAGGGGCTGGCTTCCAACTTGTGAACCTCCTACCTCAGCCTCCCGAGCTGCTGGGATTACAGGTGTGTGCCACCGTGCCCAGCTTGACTCAATTTTCTTTCAATGAATTTCATCTTTTGTAGCCTATAAAATGATTTGCAGCCTATGTATTCCACCTGCTGTATATGCTGTGGTTCATTATGTTTTGTTAGGTTGTCAGAATTAATAAAATTATATGATTGTTTCATGCTCCATATATTTTGCAGGGAGAATTCTCACATCATATGCAGAAGTGTTTGTCCACTACAGACATGATCAACTTGATGTTTTCACCTTTCTATTGATCTAAGAAATTCTAACTTATTCATCCTTAGGGAATTAAAAAAATGGGAAAATCTTTGCTACACTCAGGACCAGGACTCATTTTTTAGTGAAGCCAGTAAAGTTGCTCTTTATTCTTTACCTTTCATTTCCTTAACTATTTTTTAAAGCAATTTTATGTTAATGGAAAAATTGAGAGGAAAATTAAACAAAACATGTATACTCCCTGCCCCCCTCTCTGTATACAAGCATATAGCCTCTTGTGTTATCAACCCCCATCAGAATAATACATATTTTACAACCCATGAACCAAATTTGACAAACACTCTGTGGATACCATACACTTATAATGACATATCGTCGTCTTTGTCGCACGCAACAAAGATGCAATCCCAGGAATGTGTATGCAGCTCTTTATCTTGTGCACCCCTTTCTTTCTCTTTTTCTCTCCCTTTCCTCCCTCTCTCCCTTTCTTTCTCTTTTTCTCTCCCTTTCCTCCCTCTCTCCCGTTTCCTCCCTCTCCCTCTTCCTTTTCCCCTCTCAGTCCCTCAGTGTCTCCGTCTCCATGTGCATGTCTCTGTCTCAGTCTGTGTCTCTGTCTTAGTCTCCGTGTGTGTGCCATCTCTGTCCATGTGCGTGTCTGTCTGTCTCTCTCCGTCTGACTCTGTGTCCGTCTCTCTGTGTGTCTGTGTCTCCGTCTCCGTGTATGTGTGTGTCTGTCTGTCTCTGTCTCTGTCTCTGTCTCTGTCTCTGTCTCTCTCTCTCTCTCTCTCTATCTATCTCTTATACCCTCAGCTGACCAATCACAGAACTTTCAGGTGAAGCATGCACGGGCAAGCATAGACAAAGGCTTAAAGCACGAACCGGACACACGTGTGGCCAGTTTACAACCAACCGATAGAAATAACTTTCACAAAGGTACACTTGTTTGCTCCGTGGCAGCAGCAAAACTGGCATACCGCCAGGCGCCATCTTAAGAGATCATCGGGAGTGTCTGGACAACCCCAACAATGACAAGAGAAGTTTACTTCTGGGTTTTTCTTCCCTGAACCTATAATTCTAATCTATTCCTGAGAAAAATATCTACAAACCAAAATTGAGGGTCATTTTACAAAAAATCCAACTAGCATTCCTCAAAATTGTGAAGGTCATGAAAAACAAGAAATGCTCTTTCAAACCAAACCAACAGACATAAAGATGGTAAATTCAATGCTCTCTGCTAGGTTGAATCCCATGTAAATCTGATTCTTCCCCAAACTCTCCAAACAGGGATGCTCATGTGGGCTCTGGCCAAGGATGCAGCCACACAGCCAGGGCAGTTTGCTTTGCTGGAACAGGAGCAGGAACACAGTGGACAGTAACAGCAACGACACACAAGTGAAGTCATAAAGCATGTTCATGGATGCCATCTTATGGCCCCTCCAGCTTCACATGAGGAAACTGAGGCATAGTCTCACACTGTTCTTCAGGTGCCCAAATATGTTTTTTTCTACTTTATCTATGGGAACCACAGTTCCAGGATCCAAAATGGGACACATGGTCTAAAAACAGATTTTTCTTCTTAGGCTTATAATTTTATAAAATGAATGAAGAGGCTGCATCTGAGATGGAGCTGGTCACTGGTACTGCTCCCCACTGCTCCAGGGCAAGCTAGGTATCCCATTGTGAAGGACATGACTCCACAGGCCCTGCAGCTTGAGTTCCACACACAAAGGCTGAGAGGCTGTTGGCCAGAGTCAGGGTTCTTTCTGCTGGTGCTGTTGTTCCTGTTTCTCCCCTTGGAGCCCTGTTGCTGGTCTTCATCAGGTAGAACCAGGCAGTGCAGACCTGGGCTTCAGAGTCCTTCCTCCTTGTCCATCAAGGGGGCAGATCTGACTGCCATAAACACCTGCAGTGCCCCAGTTCTTGCCCTGGGGGCTATCCTTCTACAAACCTAGAGGAATTGTATCCCCATTTCACAGATAAGAAACAAGACTGAGCTTCAATGATTTACCCGATGTCATAACCCCAAGTCCAGGATCCAACTGTTATCAGTTGGATAACTGTTATCAGTTGGATAAGTGAAGCAAAAAGACACTGGATGTTGTCCAGAGATAGGAAAGGAATAGAGTGGACTTATTTTCCAGCCTGGCTTGAGGCTTCAGTCAGCAGATATTTAACACTTCCTACTTATTAAACTGTGTCAGACATGCCTGCATCACAGCAGATGTCCACACACCCCTCACGCTGCCTGCATTCTCATGTGGGTCAGTCTTCCCTGCCACACAACAGGTTTCCACAAGTCCCTCACACTGCCTGCGCTATCCCTCTGGGTGAGTCTCTCCTGTACCCCAGCAGATGTCCACACTCCCCTCACACTGGTTCTTCAGCTGGGTCAGTCCCCCATGCACCCCAGCAGGTTTACCCACTCCTCATACTGACTGCTTGCTCACTGAGATTCAGGCTTCCCTGTACCCAGGCAGGAACCCATCCACTGCCTACTTGCTCAGCTGCGTCAATATTTGCTGTGTCCCAGTAGGTTTCCAATCCCACCTAAAGCTGCATGCTTTCACCTCAGTAGGATTTAGCAAGTCCTTCACAAATTGCTGCTTACTTGCTGTAAACCAGTCTTGCATTCACACCATTAGATTTCCACAATCTCATCACACTCCCTGCTTCCTCACCTGGATCAATTTCCCCTGCACCCCAGCAAATTTCCACAAGCCTTCCAACTGACCACTTGCTCAGCTTGGTCAGTCTTTCCTGCAATTCTTCACACACCCCTCAGGTCAGTCTACTGCTCAATGTGGGTCAGTCTTCTACATACCCCACTAGGTTTCCCCAAGACCACCACACTATCCATTTGCTCAGCTTGATCACTATTTTCTGCAACCCCAGCATTTTCCCCATGCTCCTTAAATTTCCTGTTGATCACTGTGGTCATTATTCCTGGAACCCCAGTAGATGTGCACATGCCCCTCAGACTACCTGCTTGCTCACTTTGGTCAGTGTTCCTGCACCCTAGCAGTTATCCACAGCCCCCTCAAACTGCCTGCTTCTACAGCTTGGTTAGTCATCCACACATGCCTTGGGGCAAATTTTCCTAGCCCCTTCACACTGCCTCCTTGGTCACTGTGGGTTAGTCTTCATTGCACCCCTACAGGTGTTTCACACTCCTCACACTGCCGGCTTACTTCTGTGATTCAGTCTTCCTGAACCCCAGCAGATATCCCCACTGCCATCACAATGCCTGCTTGTACATTGTGGGTCAGTCTTCCCTGCACCCTACCAGGTGTCAGCGAATCCCTCACACTGCCTGATTGGTCACTCTGGGTATGTCTTTACTTCTCTCTACAGATTTCCTCACCCACTTCACTCTGCCTCCTTTCTCAGCTGGGTCAGTCTATCCTGCAACCCCACAGGTACCCAGAAGTCCCTCACACTGCCTGCTTATTCAGCTGCTTCACACTAACCTGCACCTCAACAGGTTTCCACAGGCCCTTCACACTACTTGCTTGCTCAGGTATCCCCACTGCCATAACAATGCCTGCTTGCAAACACTGGGTCAACATTTCCTGCACCCCAACATTTTTCTCCATGCCTCTCACAGTGCCTACTTCACCAGTTAGGTCATATTGGCTTACAACCCAGCTCATTTCAGCACACCCCTCACAGTGACTGATTGCTCACTCTGGAATGGCTTTCCTTCCCTCAACAAGTTTCCTCACTCACCCCACACTGCCTGCTTTATCAGCTGAATCAGTCTTTGCTGCAATCCAGCAAGTATCCACAAATCCCTCATACTGCTGCTTTCTCCCTCTGGGTAAGTCTCTCCTGCACACCAACAGATGTACTCCCCTCACACTGCCTGCTTGTTCACCTGGGTCAATGTTTCCTGCACCTCAGCTGGTTTCCAGAGGTCCCTCACACTACTTGCTTGCTCACTGTGGGTCAGTCTTCCATGCACACCAGGAGGGTTCCCCATGTTCCTCACCCTGTCTGCTTGTTCACTGTGGCTGTCTTCCCTACAACCCAGCAGGTATCCACATGACCCTCACACTACCTAATTGCTCAGCTGAGTGAGTCTTCATTTTTGCCTCACCAGGTTTCCAACCCCCCTTGCACTGACTTCTTACTTAGATGGTCAGTCATCCCTGCACCTACACTACTTGCTTACTAACTATGGTTAAGTCTTCACTGCACCCCAGCAGTTTTCTCCATGCCTCTCACACTATCAGCTTGTCCAGGTTTGTCATTCTGCCCTGCACCCCAGGAGGTGGCTACACACACCACGTGCCTGCTTGCTCAGAGTTTGTTTTCCCATTGCTCAAGAGGTTTCCTCACACCCCTCACTTTGCTTTCTCAGGTGGGTCAGTCTTCCCTGCAACCACAGGTGTCCACAAGTTCCTCACACTGCCTCCTTGCTCCCTCAAGTCTCTCCTTCACCCAAGCAGATGTACTCACTCCTCTCACACTGCCTAGACCAGCCTTTCCTGTACACCACAAGGTTTACAGAGGCCCCTCACACTACTTGTTCACTGTGGGTCAGATGTCCATCCACCCCAGTAAGTCTCCCCACACACCTCACACTGCCTGCTTGCTCACTGGGGGTAAGCCTCTCTAAACCCCCAGCAGATTTTCACACTCCCATCACACTGCTTACTTGTTCAGCTGGCTCGTCTTCTCTATGCCCCAGGAGGTTTCCAAACCCACCTCACACTGACTGCTTGCTCACCTGGGAAATTCTTTCCTGCACACCAGGTGTCAGCACACCCCTGACACTGCCTTCTTGCTTACTGTGGTTCAGTCCTCCCTTTACCCCAGCAGGTTTCTCCAACCACCTCACACTGTCTACTTGTCCAGTTTGGTCATCTTCCCTTGCTCCACAGTATGTTTCCACACTTCCTTCACACTGCCTGCTTGCTCAGCTGGGTTTGCTTTCCCTCGAGATCAATGGGTTCAGCATGCCCTTCACACTGTCTGTGTGCCCAGTTCGGTGATTCTTCCCTGTAACTCAGCACCTTTCCCCACTCACTTAACACTGCCTGCTTGCTCACTCTTGTGTTTTTCCATCCCTTAAAAGTGACCTCATGCCCCTCACATTGCATGCTTGTTGCCCTGGGTCAGTGTTCACTGCAATCCAGCAGAGGTCCATAAGTCCCTCACATGGCCTGCTTGCTCTCTCTGGGTAATCTCTCCTTCACCACAGCAGGGAGTGTGAACACTCCCCTCACACTGCCTGCTTGTTCAGCTGGGTCTCTCTTCCCATCACCTCAGCTGGTTTCCACACCTCTCTCACACTAATTGCTTGCTCACTGCATTTATGTCTTCCATGCACCACAATAGGTCTCCCCATTTCCCACACATTGCCTTCTTGCTCAAGGTGTTGGATGTTTCACTGTTCCTCAGTAGGTTTTGGCATGTCCTTCACACTGCCTGCTTGCTCACTGTGGGTCAGTCCTCCCTGCACCCCAGAAGCTACCTACAGGAGCCTCATGCTGCCTACTTCCTCAGTTGGTACATTTTTTCTTGTGCCCCAGCAGGTTTCCAACCTCCTCACCCTCATTGCTTCCTATGTTTACCAGTCTTCCATGCCCCCCACCCACATATTATCACCAGCCCCCAACAGTGCCTGCTTGCCTTTTGGGTCATTCTTTTCTGCAACACAGCAGGTGTTTGTACAGCCCTCTCACTGCCTGCCTCTTCAGCTGGGTCAGTCTTCCCTACACTCCTGCAGGTTTCCACAGGCCCCACACACTACTTACTTGCTCACTGTCGGTCAATCATCCATGCACCCTACAGATTTCCCCAAGAACATCACACTGCCTGCTTTCACAGTTGGTTCAGTCTTACCTGCATCCCAGCAGATTTGCACAAACCACTCACACTACCATATGCTCAGCTTGGTCAGTCTTTCCTACACCCCAGGATTTCCCTCAAGCCTCTTAAAATTCCTGCTTTTTCACTGTGGTCATTCTTCCTTGCACCTCAACAGGTTTCTCCAAGCCTATCACACTGCCTGCTTACCCAGTTTGGTCATTCTTTCCTCACCACAGCAGGGGTCTATCTACCACACACAAGGTGAGTAGCTCACTCTGGCTATGTCTTTCCATCACTCAACAGGTTGAGTCATGGCCGTCACACTGCCTGCTTCTCAGCTGGGTCAGTCTTCCCTGAAGCCCAGCAGGTGTCCACAAGTCCCTCCCACTGCGTGCTAGCACACTATGGGGAAGTTCTTCCCAACACCCCAGGAGATTTCTCCTTGCCTTTCTCACTGCATGCTTGCCCAGTTTGGTCATTCTCCCCTGCACCCAGCAGGTGTCAGAAAACCCCTCACACTGCCTACTTGCTCAATCTGAGTATGTCTTTCCTTCCCTCAACAGGTTTCCTCAAACTTGCTTGCTTGCTCAGCTGGGTTAGGCTTCTCTGCAAATCAGAGGGTGTTGGAACTCTCCTCACTGTGCCTGCATTCTCAGGTTGGTCATTCGACCCTGCTACCCAGCAGGTGTCACAGCACTTAATCCCTAAGACTGCTTGCTCAATCAATTTGGGTCTCTGCTATACCCCAGCAAATGTCCACACTCCCCTCACACTACCAGCTTGTTCAACTAGGTCTGTCTTCCATGCACCCCAGGAGGTTTCTCCACTCCTCCCACTCTGTCTTGCCCAATTTGATCATTCTTCTCTGCAACCCAACAAGTGTCCCCACACCCTTTGCAATGCCCACTCACTCCCACTGGGAAAGTCTGTCCCGCATCCCACCAGATGTCCAGACTCCCTCCCACTGCCAGCTTCTTCATCTGGGTCAGACTTCCCTGCACTGCAGCAGGTTACCACAGGACCCTCAACCTGCCTACTTGCTCAACTGGTTCACTCTTACCTGTGCCCCAGCAACTATCCAAACCCCCCTTGCATACACTGCTTGCTCTGCAGTTCAATCTCCTAGTCCACCCAGGACATTGACAGCAGCCCATAACAATGTTGCTCACCTACTTGGTCATTCTTCCCTTCAACACAGCAGGTGTCTCTACACCCCTCACATTGACTGATTCCTCAGCTGGGTCAGTCATCCATGCACCCCAGATAATTCCTATAGGCCACTTACACTGCCCACTTCTTCACTGTGGGTAATTCTACCATTCTCTACAGGCCCCTCACCCTGCCTTCTTGCTCACTGTTGGTCACTCTTCTCTGAACCCCAGCAGATTTAGACTCAATCCTCACATGGCCTGCTTGTTTCCTCTGTGAGATACCTTGGATTTCACACTTCAGAAAGAAAATGTTTAGAGGTAGAAAGCAGCCTGGGGTAGGGTCAGAAAGCTGCCAATGAGCCCTGCCACCTCTATTTGTTCACATGATCTAACTCAAGGGCTCCGGAGCTTTAAACTATGAGGATCCATCTATACCATGCCACAGATCTACTTGCTACCAGGTGTTATAGTCTATAATGAGGTATTCAGAGTAATACTACTCTGTATAATGTAAAAATTTATAGCAGAGTTTCCTATTTGGGAACTGTGCTCAGTATAGAAAAGGCGTTAATTATTTACCGCAGCAGAATTCATACTGGTGAGAAGCCCATCAAACGTGAAGAAGGTGACAAAATTTTTAAACAAAAATCAAACCTTATTAACCTCAGAAGAATTTGTACTGGAGAGAAACCCAACACATTAAAAGAATGTGGCACAACTTTTAATGAAAAATCAAGCGTCATTTCCCTCTGGATCATTCATGCTGTAGAGAATCCCTACAAATGTAAAGAATGTGGCAAAACTTTTTATCAAAATCACACCTTACTCAACACCAGAAAATTAATACTGGTGAGTATCAGTATAAATGTGGAGAATACGGCAATGCTTTTAATAAAAAAAGTATGCCTTTTTCACCACCAGAGAAATCATACTGGAGAGAAGCATACAATGTGAAGAATGTGGCAAAGGTTTTTCTGGAAGACCCTTCTTACAAAACAGCAGATATTCAGATATTTCACTTTTTTTTTTTTTTTTTTTTTTTTTTTGGTGGTGCTGGGTTTTGAACACAGGGCCTTGTGCTTGACAGGCAAGTACTCTACCAACTGAGATATATCCCCATCCTGTTTTTATTTTTTTGATTGCTTGTTTGTTTTTTAGTACTGGGGATTGAACCTAGGAGCACTCCCCCACTGAGCCACATCCCCAGCCCTATTTTGTATATTATTTAGAGACAGGGTCTCACTGAGTTGCTTAGGGCCTCACTAAATTGTTGAGACTGGCTTTGAACTTGAGATCCTCCTGCTTCAGCCTCCCAAGTTGCTGGGATTACAGGCATGTGCCACCACACCCGGCAATAAAAACACTACTTTCAATAAACAGAATATCACTTTTCAGTCATGTACAGTGGTACTGCAGGGTATTAAGTTTGTGTATTTATTATGATGAAATCAACTAGGCTTATTTATACATCAAGATTTTAAGGTGGAAAAACCCCTCCAATGTATGATTTTAAAGAGGAATTTATTAGCTTGGTTCACATGGTCAGAAGTTGGATAGTCCCATAATGTTCTTCACATAAGAGAGAGGAACCAGTAGTTATTCCATCCAAAAGTTAAAGCCTCAGTTTAAGAATGACAGAACAGGCAGCTCCAGGCTATTGCTGAAGGCCTAGAGATTACATGAATGACGACTACAGGTGGGGGGGTCCCTGTTGGCAGAGTGAAGAAGTTGGGGTACAATATCCAGAAGCAATGACTGCAACATACATACCTGCTCTGCTGTAGTTAATGAGGTTGGGTTTATCTTTATACACTTTATCACATTGCTCATATTTGTAGGGCTTCTCGCCTGTGTGAATTGTCCTGTGCTAAATAAGGTTTCATTTTTTATTTAAAGCTTGGATGCATTCTCCAAATTTTAGCACTTCTCGCCAGTATGATTTCTCTGGTGTTGAGTAAGGTATGATCTCTGATGAAAAGCTTTGCCATAATCTTTACATTTGTAGGTATTCTTTCCAGTATGAAATACCTGGTGGTGATTTGATTTCTTATTAAAAATTTGATTTCTTATTAAAAAGTTTGCCACACTTTTTATAGTATAGGGCTTCTCTCCAGTATAAATTGTACTCAGGTTAATCAAGTTTGATTTTTCCTTAAAAGATTTATCACATTATTTACATTTATAGGACTTCCTTCCAGTGTGAATTCTTCTGTGGTAAGTAAATTTTAATTCTTGACAAAAACCTTTACCACATTCATTACATCAGTAGGGTTTCTGTCCAGTATATTTTCTCAGTTAGTGAATAAGGCATATTTTTATTAAAAGTTTTGCCACATTCTACATATTTTTAAGGTTTCTGACAACTATGAACTCTCTGGTGTTGTGTAGAATATGATCTTTGATAAAATGTGTTACCACATTATTTATATTTGTAGGGACTGTCTCCAGTATGAATTCGGCTGAGGTTAAGAAGGGTGGATGTCTTATTAAAAGTTTTGCCATCTACTCCACATTTGTGGGTCTCCTCACCAGTATGAATTCTCTGATGTTGAGTAATGTATGAATTTGATAAAAAGCTTTGCCATATCTTTACATTTGTATGGATTCTCTCCAGCATTAATGATCTGGTGGTGAATAATGCTTGATTTTTCATTGAAAGCTTTGCTATGTTCTTTATATTTGTAGGGATTATCTACAGTATGAATTCTCTGGTGGCAAATAAGGTTTGATTTTTGTTAAAGGCTTACCACATTCTCTACATTTGTAGAGATTCTCTCCTCTATGAATTATCTGGTGTTGAATAAGCAGTGATCTTTGAGAAAATGCTTTGCCAAATACCTTATATTTTCAGGGCTTTTCTCCAGTATGATTTCTCTGGTGGTGAATAGGGAATACCTTTTTTAATTAAAAGCTTCACTACATTATCCACATTTTAAGGCCAGTATGAATTCACTGATGTTGAGTAAGCTATGATTTTGGATAAAAAGCATTGCAGCATTCTTTACATTTCTATGGATTCACTCCAGTATGAATTACCTAGTGGTGAAAAGGTGTTATTTCTTATTAAAAGTTTTGTTACATTGTTTACCTTATAGGGCTTCTCTCCAATATGAATTCTGCTGCTGTGAATAGTTTGATATTTCTTTAAAAATTTTATCAGATTCTTCACATTTGTGTGGCTTCTCTCAAGCATGAATATAGTTGTGGTAAAGAAGGTTTAATTTTGACTATAAGCATTGCCCCATTATTTATATTTTAAGGCTTCACTTTAGTCTGAATTATCTGGTGTTGAGCAAGGTGTGATCTTTGATAAAAAGCTTTGCCACATTGTTTACATTTTAGGGCTTCTCTGTAGTATGATTTCTTTGGTGGTGTATAAGGCATACTTTTCTAATCAACAGTTTTGCAACATTCTCCACATTTGTATGACTTCACACCAGTATGAATTCTCTGGTAGAGAGTAAGGTATGCTCTTCAGGAAAATTCTTCACCACATTCTTTATATTTGTTGGGCTTCTGTTCAATATGAATTCTGCTGTGGTTAATATGCTTTCATTTTTCTTTAAAAGCTTCATCACATTCTTCACATTTGTATGGCTTCTCTCCACTCTGAATTCTCTTGTGGCAAATAAGGTTTGAGTTTTGATTAAACACTTTGCCACCTTCTCAACATTTGTGTGGCTTCTTTCCAGTGTTAATTCTGCTGTGTTAAATAAGGTTTAATTTTCAAATAAAAGTTAAATGGAAAATGACAAGAAATTCTTCAAAAGCAAATAACTGCAAACAGAAAGCAGCTTCCATGAAAGTCTGCTGTTCCAACAAGAAAACAACATTGAATGGAATATCTGTCCCAGGACCATGGAACAAAGGTACTAGAGCCACTGACTCTCACAGTTTGAATCTGTATACTACCATGTGTACCTGCTTTTCTTAGCTACGTGTCCTTCTACTTCGCCAGTTGAAAGTATTGGATTGTTGACAGACTCTTGTTACTCTTAATTATGATCCCTGTTGAGTCCATATTAATATCACACTTTATGGACTTAGTTCATCATAAATGTCCAACACTTGGCTGAAATTTATTCATGAATCAGCTAAAACCATACATTTTAAACCCACTGTGAGGTTTGTATGTGATCACTTTCCTTCCATCTTCCTTTGGTGCCAATGCCTTCTGATCACTTCCCTATATAATTGGATTTAAATGTGAATTGACATTTTACATGACAAATTCTTAAAATTAGAAAATTTGGCTAATATCTGGACCAGACTGAGAAAGAACTGTCTTTACTCTTCCTACTATGGGAGTCAATAAACCTGACTCTGTTTGGGTTATACATTGATCTCTTGTGATCTTAGACCGATTAGGTGAGGTGCATAATATTTATACACTACAAATACATAGTAAGAATGCTTATAGTAGTCATAATAGTCCAAAACTGGAAAGAAATCAAGTGCCAATCAATAGAAGAAGGGATAAATCTTGTATAATTATACAAGGGAGTATTTCTCTACAGTGAAAAAATATACTACTGCTACACATGTATGACTCCCATAGACATAATGCCCAGCAAAGTGGTGTGAAGTGAAAGGGGTTTGTACATTGACATTATCTGTGAGAGATTAATTGGGGAATCAAGGAGCATCTAATTCACATTGATGCTCTAAACTTTAATACTTCTTGAATCTTTAAGGAATTTAATTCTTATTTACTAATTCCAAGTCTGCAAATGATAGTTCAAGTGAGGGGGAACAACTATATATATGGCTAGTTTATTTGCTGTTTTCAATTAAAGTCAATTTAGCATTCAACAAAATATTTATTAGGTACTTACCATATGACAGGATTGTATTACATACTAGGCAATACAGAAACTAGATTCATTTCTAAAGACTGTCTAAGGACTATTTCCATTAAGACAGTCTAAAGACTGTCTAAGGACTTAATGGAAAATATATTACTTACATGGAAATAATGGTGTAAATTAAGAGAGCAGCCTCTATAAGTTCACCTTAATCTAAATCCTACTTTCACCATTTATTAAGCTATATAATCTTGAGCAAATTAATTCTTCACCTTTTATTTTAGAAATGAGAACATTAAAAATTGTACCTACTGCTATGGATAATTTTGAGTATGATAAACGTTAATATGGAAAGTATTTGTCTTAATGCTTGGCACATGATAAGTACCAAATAAATGTTAGGAGTATATTTATATTAGAGTACATTCTAATTTGTATTGTAGTATTATTTTTAAAGTATAATTGAAAACTTCAGAACATGAAATACAAAATTCCCTTCAATAAATGAATATTAACAGATAAGTCATATATTTTTGCTAAAATCGAAAGTAGAGATATAGAGGGAAATAAAGCCATAAAGAGAAATAAATAGACTGATTCAGAGGTACATAGGCATGAACAAACAAGAAAATCATAACAGGAGATGAAGAGATACAAAAAGAGAGACCCCAGTGCAAAAAATAGTTGCGTCACATATAGGTATAAACAGGTATCTGTCAATGAGAAGGAAGGACCTCATTTCTTATTTACAAGTTGTGGTTACATATAATTCATTCAAAACAACTCTACTATTTTCAGAGAAGGTAAACATATTTATAGATAGCCCTACATGTAATTACTCGAGAAATGATACTTTGGAAAAAATATTGGAAATGGTATAATATTTCAACTTATGTTTGAAATAATATTTACATTCTGTTAATGATAAACATAAACAGAGAAACTCAAAAATGAGCAACTGTATTTCTAAGGAGTCTCTTCTGTGAAAAATAATATGCACAGTTGCTATGGCTAAACTTTTTTTATTTTTGTCCAAAGTAATGTTCTTGAAACCTTTATTTCCTAGGAAATTGATGATGTCCATACATGGCCAATAAGAATATCAAATTCTCACTATAGAACCTGAGATGTAGTGAGAAGAGAAAGCACTAATTCATGGGGATGTGGGGAATATATCTAACTTCAAACTTGGTTAAACTCTTAAAAACTTCAGGCTACCAAGCAAGGAAAATAAAAGGAGATCACGTTAAGAAGAAATAACCATGCTGTGGTGTACATTTAGAGTAGGCAAAAAAGGCTAATGGCTTAGATATGTTTAAAATGTTTAGTTTCATTTATTATCTTTATGCAAATTTACAAGGTATTGGATGATAATTTGATACATGCATACAATGTGTAATGATCAAATCAGAGTAGCTACTATTTCCATATTTTACAAAAAATTTTTGTAGTTGAAGGTGAACATAATACCTTTATTTTGTTGTTTTTATATGGTACCGAGGATTGAACCCAGTGCCTCATTAGACAAGCACTCTGCCACTGAACTACAGTCCCAACCCAATATTTCCATATCTTAAAACATTTATTTTTTTTCCATTAGCAAGTAATAATTACATTTTTATGAATACTGTGTGAGATTACATATATGTAGTAACCATATATACTGAAAAAGAAAACAAAAAAAATCCTAGTAAGAACTATGATTTAGGGTTATGTTATATATTTTTAACCACAATTTTACAAAAGACAAGAACTGATAACTATATGTAGGATAAGCATAGTTTACAGAGTTAACTATAGCTAAACCTATTTTAACTAAATTGAGATAGCGAATCAGAAAGTAAAATCTACAGCCATATTAAACATTTATTTTCAAATATAGGTTACAAACACTTCCTTACCTCAAAGTCATCATCGTCTCCTTCTGTGTATGTGCATGATTGTCTGGATTGTTGTCTAATAGTTCAACTGACACGACCTTGTGTGACCTGGCTATCCAATAAAAGTGTGCTAAATAAAAATGAAACAAAATAATTTCATGACTATGCCATTGTGGCTTATAGAAAATGGTATTTGTAGTCTTTCATTCTGGAACTAGCATAGACAGGCATGCAAGTCTACTAATACAAATAAAGAGAATATATTAGTAAAAATATGAGTGAATGAATTGATAATTATATATTATATAAATAAAAAAGTGTGGGGTAAGCTTTAACATGAGTAATTTCTCTATGTAAAGTTGTCTAACCTATACTAGGTGGTAAGATTATCTCTTAGGCTATACCAAGGGCATTCATTACTCATGTCACTGATATGATTATGAAAACCACAGTATGGTATATAATGACAGTAAGAAAAAAGCATGTATACTTTACATTTGCATGAAATTAATTATGCTAATTTATTAAACTTTTCTTAGGTTGTTGTAATCACTGGCTTTTTCTCATACAGAAGTATTCTACACATACAGAAGCTCAAAGAGCACATTATAAATTCACATAAGCAGCTAAGAAAAGCAGTTAAGTTTAGACGATGGCAACATGTTTGCATTTTCTCAAAGGCAAGGGTCAGCAAACTACAGTGCAGGGGAAATATCTGGAAGATTGCTTCTTTCCATAAATATACTATTAGTATTAAAAATATTCTCATTCATGTGTACTTTTAATGGCTATTTCGTGCTCCAATGGAAAAATTTACTATCTTCTTCCACACAGAAAGTTTGCTGACCCCTGCTATAAGAGATAACTTATAGTTTTATATGAAAAATCTAAGTACTTTTGTTCTAGTGATCTAATTACTGCATGACTACAAGAAATACCTCCAAAATTCCATTCACTTACAGTCAGAAATCTTCTAGCAGTTGGTCTTTTTATTGGAGGGTTAGTGATATTTTAACAAAGTTATGGAATGTAATAAAAAGAGACATGTACAAATAAAAAGAGACATGTACAAAAATGTCATGCTAATATTAGTTTCTGGGTGTTATTAACTAAACTTAACTCAGAAGAAGTCAAAAAGTCTGAAACATGTGTCCCCCCCCCCCCCGCTTAGGTCTCTTAGTTGTATATAAACTCACAACTAAAGCACTGTCTTTTCCTTGGAAACACATTGGGTCACTTTTGTTGGAATTAGGTAACAGAACAGTAATATACAACCTGTACAAATCAGAATCAGGTAGACTGTGCCATTTATATAATTTATGATGTTCAGCTTAGAAATAAAACTACTTTTCGTATTGCCTAATTTTTATGGTATGTACATGTTTTGCTATACCAAAAGAGTTGAATGGCACAGAGGGTAGGATAGATAGCATAAGCAATTATCTACAATATTATTATAATGTATATAAATCCTAAAAAGTCTACTTAGCTTCTTAGGAAAGAGGAAAAATAAGGAATAATTTTAGCAACTGGTAGGACTTCCCTGCAACCTGCATTGATGATGTAGGGCAAGGAAAAGGATGGAAAGTAGAAGAATCATGTTTTGATTATTCACAACAAGGAGGAGTATTTTCAAGATTCCACTGGGAGACACTGAACAAGAACCAATGATACCAAATTACTTCAGTTATTAGCAATGACAGCAACCACATGACAATTCTCAGTGGAGGAATCAAATCACTGCACTGCAACTGGTAGCTGGTGACAGAAATAACATGGAGTTAGGTAGATCATAGAGTAGCAAACATTCTCCAATGGTGATGACTAAGCTGGAATTTGTGAATTAAGCCTTGATAGCTAATATTAATTTGTTATTTAATGAATACTCAGACATTTTTGCCATAAAGCCCTCATTTCCAGATGGCTAGAAACTTTGGACAAAAAGGAATAGGAAGAAACGAGTGTCAGCACAAAGGAATATAGCTAGTAGGAAGGAGAATATAAACTCCTTTGCTTCCACAGTGTGATTTGCCTTTCACTCTTGCCAGGATCCCAAGAATGGTCTGGCTCCTAAATAAAACTATGCAGTTCAGAATCTACTTGGGAAAGTGGCCTCTTAGAATCTGAAATGAGTTGTCTCAACAGAAAAAAAAATATACTAACAGAAGTTCACAGATCATCAAGAGATCCATGTAATATGAATGAAGAACTCCTGAATTTAAGAACTTGGAAACTTTTGTTTGCCTGGTCAATTTTACAAAATGTGGAGAAGATAATACAAGAAAAATAATTTTCAATTTTCACCATTCAACTAATGACATTCTTATGAACTATAATTCCAGGCAAGTTGTTTTAATTTATAAGAGAAAGGAGAGATTACATTGAAAACTTTTTTAGTTTTATGGAAGGAAGACAGAGAAAAAACAAGAAACAAATTTTAACTATCAACAGTATCTGGGAAACCTTTTCAAACATCATCTTCCATGAAAGTCAATAAGTAATTAATGGATGTAAAGAAATACAGGGTAGAAATTTTCACATATTAATTTCAAACCCTTTCATCACCATGCCTCTTGTGCAAGCTGCCAGGCAAGGGGAAGAAACTGAGTTTAACAAAACCAGTGGCTTACAAAAGAATGCTGACTGCAAAATAAACCTAGATTCTTGGCTAAGTCTGCAAGTAGATTAGCTATCTAATTCTGGGCAAACTGTGTAATGCCTCTGGGCTTTGGTTTCATCATCTATAAAATAAAGAAATTGTGTTCCTTCCCATTGTAAAATTCTATGAAACCATGTATTCTTTACCTCACCATTTCTTTTGTACTTTAGTCTTGGAGGCTGAAAATTACTTTTTCATGTTAAGGAGAGAGTCCTGGCCAAGTGTGGTGGCATATGTCTGCAATCCCAGTGGTTCAGGAGGATGAGGCTGGGGGATTGTGAGTTCAAACCAGCCTTGTCCAAAGGGAGGTGCTAAGCAACTCAATGAGATCCTGTCTCTAAATAAAATATAAAATAGGGCAGGGAATGTGACTTGGTGATTGAATACACATGATTTTAATCCCAGGTACCCACCCAAAAAAGAAGAGAGCCCTGAAATTTAAAAAAATAAACTAAAAAACAATACCAAGTACTTTTATTACTATATCAAATAGTCACAATAAATATTCTGTAATTAATTTGTACAAGACTACTGCATATGTAGGCACTGAAGAAAATTGTTTTGAGATAGGGAAATTAAATTTTTAATATTTTGGATAGCATACAGAAAATTTCTTCTACCTTTAGAGAATATACTTAAACTCAAGCTATTATTCACAAAGCAAAACTACCAAATGGTACAGAAGATTTTTATTACCATATTGTTGCCTATATAACTAGCAGGGGATCTTAAGCAAATATCTATAAATCATATATAATTCTATAACACATAGAAATATATTATGCTAACTTAAGGTTGTGCATTTAACCAAAGACTGGCCTCAACAATTATTTCAAGAAAATAGGCAAATTGCACTCATTTCCTGATCTACTTCCTTTATTTAAACAATATATTACAAAAATGTCAATCTCTGTTGATAATTCACCTTTGACTCATTTTCCTCTATACTTTGGAGTAGAGAGATGGAGGATTTAAGAGGGAATTTCTAAAGTACTCTATTTCAGTATTTCCCACAAAAACCCCTTCCAGTATTCCTTTTCTTTCTTCTAAACATACCATTTTCTTATATTAAAAATAAAATGATTCAAGGAGATAATTATGCGTTATCCATATTCTCACCATTTTATTATTTTAAATATTCTGCTCTATCTTTATTTAAAAGCTAAACAATAATTATATTATTATAATTACGTTAGAGAGTACAATGCTCTACTTTTTAATTTATGAATTTTCCATGTTCCTTTGCTTTACACATATGAAACATATGACCTTAAATGCTAAAAAATTCAGCAATCCAACAACTATTATTTAGATTTTTTCCTGTTATCCTAAAATGGATAATCCCTCATCCTTGAATTATTTCCTAAAAACAATTTCCTAAGTAACAGAATCACTGAAACATTTGTATTGCCCTTAACAAATAACATAAAATTCTTTTCCTCAAGATCTATATCTATAGGCATTCTATAGAACAGTAGATATTTTTAACTTGCATATTCTTACTTTTCCCTATGCTTCTTTACCTAGTACTTGCTCCTAAATGTTGTCTCCTTTAGTCTTTAAATCAGTTCCTTATGCGCACACATTAATCCATGATTGATTCTATATTAAGAGAACATTTCCCCAGTTCTAATTGCCTTTTTAAATTTTTACCATTTAAATTTAAATTTTCGTCCAATATAGCTTTACCTTCCAAATATGAAAAAAACCTTTCAAAAGTCCTTAAATATTTTTTTCTGAAAGACAATATATCCTAAGATATACAATAATTATACTAAGCATAGGTATTTCTTCATAATTCTCAAAGTAAAACGAAGAAAATAAAATGAGATAATAAAATATCTTGTGCTTTCTATCTTTTCATATGGGACAAAAAAGAAAGAAGATCTATTAATGGAGGAATCAATAAAGACCCCAAAAGACTTGTTTAATAATAATTGGCATTTCCTACTCTGATTATTAGAGGAAAATTATTTTATGTAAAAGCTTCAAACAATGCAGACAACTCACTCAATGTTTGAAGAGCAGCAATACAACCAAGCAGGATTTAAGAGTAATTACTCCCCAGTCCCTTACAACAGTTTTACTATTTTTATAAAATTAAAAATGAGCTTGTAGTCCCAGAGTTATCAGTATCCCACGTTCCAAAGTCTTGAATAATTATAAATAATGAAAACACCTCATTGGATGAAAATCAAACATAGGTGGCTGAGGTTCTCCAAGTTCAATTGCAGTCATTCCTACAGCCCAGATATCAAAAAGTTGGTTCTAGCCACCATCTTCTCTGTTGCCACAACTTCTGGAGCCATCCTGGAAGGAATCAGTGAAAATAGTATTTTCATTTACAAAAAGTACTGCTTCTTATTACAACCATTAGACTTGGAGGGAAAAGAAGCTGAGAGGTATTTACTAGGAAAGAGGAAACTTCACCAGGAAAGACTTAAATCTTTCTCTCTTTCCACACACAAATACATACTCTAAAAATTCATGATTTAAAAATCTTGAATACGGGTGATCTGAGAAAACCCTTTTGTTTTAATTTAGTTTGTTAGGTGAATCTTCTTATATAATGCAGGAAAATGAAAAAGAATAACTAAAACCCTGTGAAAAACACAGAAAACTTCCCAAAGGAGAAAAAAACTCAAAAAATGAATTAGGAGGGAGCTAAGGTGTGTGAGGAGTCTGAGCATTTCAGAATGCAAATGCAGGAAGGCAAGGAAAGTTCATGGTTCACCTGGATACCTGTTAGGGCAGGGCAACTCAGTATGTATGATCCACAGATGAGATGGGTCTTACACTGCTAGTTACCATTCAGCATTAAGTACAGAAACAAAGTAAATATTCTTCCTTGTCCAAATGAATGATCAATTTTTAGCAATTCATTTTATTTTATTTTATTTATTTTATAAAAGTATGCCTGTGATAAGAAATTGAAAGATATTATCCTTTGTAACAGAGGACTTAGAAGGTCTAGACAGTGTGGGGAAACTGAACCTCAGAAGTAAGGGGTAGATTATGAATGACCTACTGATTACAAAAGGGTATTTATTTAGATTTTCTGGACCCCCTAGAAAGACTTAATTATGGAAGCAAACTTAATCTAGAACTCACAACAATGTGAAGAACAGCATGAGAGGAGGTAAAACCAGTCAGACAGGTGAGTTAGAGAAAAATTTCAAATACACAAAGGAAAAAAGAAAAAGGACATTTTGAAGGCTCTGGCAAGAACAGGATAAATTGCCTTACTGAAGAACTTGAGTTGAGAATAAAATGCTGGTGGGGCACTGAAGGAGAGCTATTTTCAAGCAACTGCTAAGTACACAAAAGACTGAAGGTCAACTGAGTGACTCAGTTGGAGTTAAGAGGGATTAACTGGGATTAAGAGGTATATGATGGCATCTGACATTGTACAGTACAGATGATAATGCACCAGAGAAATATCCTTTTTATTTGGATATTTGCTATTTTAGAATTCATATTTATATTGATTATCCATAATTTGCTTTTTAAAATATTTTTATAACATTATTTTATCTGTTCATTATTATTATTTTTTATGTGGTGCTGAGGATCAAACCCAGGGTTTCACATGTGCTAGGCAAATATGCTACCACTGAGCCACAACTCCAACCCCACAAGTTGCTTTTATATGCATTTAAGTTACAAAAAGTTCTACTAACAAGCTCTCTTTCAACTCAAGTATAGTTAATGATATGTAAGATATATATTAAAAATGCTGACCTGTAAATATATATACGACATGTGAGCTCTCCATATATAATAATGGATCCACGACTAAAGAGAAGAAAATGATTACTATGGAGCCTGATGATTAAAGGTAACTTTCATAGACAAAAGAGATTGAGCTGGATCACAGAAAAAAAAAAAAACAAATCAATCTCATTTCATCTGCCCACTAGAATCATTTAGTGGTTGCTAACAGGAATGCCAGACTAACACTGTTTTTCTTCCTGGCTCAGTGGGAAATGGAGTTATTGACCCATTAGTCTGCCATACATGTTGAAAGGCAGAATATGTGTCACCCATTGCAATGGGGAGAACTTAAGATTAAAAACAGGAGAAGTGATTCCTGAAAAATTAACAAGTACAACTATAGTAACAGTATTTCACATAGTATTATCTTGGTACAAAAATTGAAAATTTTGACTGGAGAGTGTTTACAGCAAAGGACATTTACAAGTAGAGGCTGAGGAGGAAAATGGGCATTACACTGAAAGGAATTCTATAGATAACCTAACTTACCTGTGCTTTCATATGACATGTATTGGGGGCCTTCCTGTTGTTAAAAGTGGTACATGGTAACTGAAGAGAATTTGGAATACATGAAAAAATATGGAAAACAAATGAAGCACAATCTCAACCAAAAAGATTCACTCTTTCACGCATTCTCATTCATACTTCTTTCTTACTTAAACATGTTTTATAAAAAACAACTTTTAAATTAACTTGTATAGGGTTGGGGATATAGCTCAGTTGGTAGAGTGCTTGCCTTGCAACCACAAGGCCCTGGTTCAATCCCCAGCACGGCAAACAGAAATAAAATAAAACAAAATAAAATAAATTACCTTGCATATACTAATTTTAATCTTGATATATTTTGATTAGTAATCTGCCATAACCTTGATCCACTGACTATTCACCTTTTCTTTTTTTTGGTACTGGGGATTAAACCCAGGGGCACTCCACCACTGAGCCACATCCCCAGCCCTATTTTGTATTTTATTTATAGACAGGGTTTCACTGAGTTGCTTAAGGCCTTGCTAAGTTGCTGAGGCTGGTTTTGAACTCGCGATCCTCCTGCCTCAGCCTCCCAAGTACTGGGATTACAGGCGTGCACCACTGCGCCTGGCTGACTAGTCACCTTTTGCAACATAATTTTCAAGATTCAGCATATTATTCCATTGAATTGAAAGGTGTACATGATTCCTTAAACTTATTCCAGGAGGTGGCTCATTTCTAAGGCACCCCTAAATTCAAGCCTCATTGCCAAATATTAAGAAATTCAAAAACACAAAAGAGTTGTTTGTGGTTTAAAAACATCACAGCTAAGTTAGTCTTTAAAATTTTTTTCTCTCAACTTATTTTTATTTCCAGAGAAGCAACAATTTATTCTGGGCTAAGTATAAACACATTAAATAAAATATTCAGTTCACAGATGGCTTTGATGCATTATTCACAATTGAGCTTGCAATGACACAGGCTTATTTATTTATTTACTTATTTATTATTAAAGGTTTAAGGTTATACACAGTAGTTGGGTTCACCCTGACAAACTCATACATACATGAAAATCAACTTCAGTTTCTTCAAAAATTTTCTACCAATCTTCATTTTCATTGTCAAACATTTAGTGATAGAGGGGGGATTATTCATGATTCCAGATGATTTCCAATTTGATAAAAAAAAAGAGTATCAATGTTTACTTAATTTGTATTTTTGTTCAAGGGAAACACTGTTCATAGTTTGTGATGTTGTGTATGTGTTCATAATACCTGCCTCTACTGAAACATTCTATCAACTTATAAGACTTTACATATTAAAGATATTAAGCCTAGTTTGGCATATTTTAGCCAATACTACCTTTTTTTTTCAACTTAAAAATAAAGGTGGCAGACATGCATTTTTAAAAGTTTCAAGTAAGAAGGGATCAATTGTTCCCTTAAAAGTTTTATGCCAAGAAAGCTTCTTCAACTTTTAAAGTAGACAGTTCTTGATGGCTCTTTTGCCATTAGTTATGAAGTATGGAGCTACTTCACTTTCTGAATAATAAATTATCTAAATTATTTCTCTGCATATCCAACCTTTTACATGCATTGTCAAATTCTATAACAATAAATAAATTATTTTCTATACTAAGGGTTATTATTATGTCTCCTATTGCATTTCAATCATCTGCCAACAACTAAAATAGCATTTTAGAAATATTATTTAGCCAGTAACTGGAATTGCTAAGTATGGAGATTTATCAATAAACATGAAGAGACAAAAATGTACCAATCACTGTAATGTCTTACCAATAAGGTGTGCCAACGAAAGATTTTTGCTTTGCTATAGTAGTTGTTATTTTTGTAGCAACCCCAAAATGAACAAGTGAAGAACAGAACAGAAAATTCTAATTATTTTCAGAACAAGTAATGTTTCTAAGTTTCACAGTTTCAATAATGCTTTAGGCATACCATTATTAGTAATTCAGATATTTACATCAGGTAAATGTATGTAAGTTGAATGTTTTAATCTTTCTTAGTTTATAACAAATTCATTAAAAGAATTTGATAAGGTTTTACTATAATGAAAATGTACTTTGTTATGAACAAAGTTAATAAAAATATTTTTATTACAAGCTTACTGAAGTTAATTTGGGGAACAAAAAAACCACACTTAAACACATAGGGAAAACACATTCCTGAATTCCTTTTATCCTAATATAACAGGGATAGTATCGTGCTATTTTTAAAATGTCCTTTTTTTTCTATATATAACTTTTTTTTTTTTTTTTTTTTGGAAAACGGGTAGAACTTAAGGGGACGCCACTGAGCCACATCCCCAGCTCTATTTTGTATTTTATTTAGAGACAGGGTCTCACTGAGTTGCTAAGGGCCTCGCTAAGTTGCTGAGGCTGGCTTTGAACTCGCGATCCTCCTGACTCAGCCTACCAAGTCGCTTGGATTACAGGTGTGCGCCATCATGTCTGGCTTATATATAACTTTTTACAGTGTTGTTGAAAATGGGTATAAAAATTAAACACACATGAAGTTCATTTTTGTCATTTATTACATCAGGAGAATGTACTGTCACATATTAAAATTATTAATTATTGAATTATATTCCATGATTAATAAAATGTAGTTTAACAGTTTTTCTATTGCTTGAACTATGTTTTTGTTTCTAGTATAAGTAATGTGACTAAATACTTATAAGAATATGGCTTTTTCATCTTCAGCATTAATTTCTATAAACTGAATCTCAGGACTAAAATTTACTGTGCCAAGGTATAAACATTACTATGATTCAATATGAAAATTAAAATTAAATAATGTCAATTCTTATCTAAAATCTTATGAATTTTTGGAAAATAAATTTAAAAATCTGAAATAATATACCTAATTTTAAAATCACCATGGTCTCTCAATAACATATTTGAATGCAAAAACAAAAATACAAATTGTAGTAATTTAGCATCAGAAATTTCTACCAATACAATTAGCAATTTAAACATCATAAATAAACTTATTTTTATATCTCATGCTTTTGTCTTTAGTATGCAAACAGAAAAGATCTTGAAGTTAAAAAAAATATATGTCAAGCACACTAAGGTCAAAGTGATGCCAGTTTCCCTCCTCCGTCGCCCACCCTGAGCAAGGTCCAGTCATGCACATTGAGTTTGCCCTGGGCGCCTGTGCCTCGCCAGGATGCCATGCACATGAGCAGAACTGCGGACAGAGTGGAAGTGGGAGCAGCTATGAGGAGGCATGAATGTGAAATGAATTACAATAAATTCTGCCAATTTCTCTTTCTTCTGAATGTACATGATAGTATCTGATCAACAGTCACATATTCCTGTAAGAGAGCCACCTGAGAAAAATGAAGGGACAACGCAGTTGGAAAGGAGGAAGGAGAACCTAGCCTGACCTGGGATTGACCTCCCGCTTAATTCTTTCCTAGTCACGGTGGATCCTGGGAGACAGGGGTGAGAACTGAATGCTGGATTCCTGAACTTCTGACCTTCACCCATGGCAAATTACTGAAAAATCAATTGCAGGAGGCCCTTACGAGTCAGGAATTATTACAGAGTAAAAATGAAGAGCTCTTAAAAGTGATTAAAATCCAGAAAGATGAAAATGCAACTTTTGCTAGTAAAGACAAAGATGAAATGATTCTTGAATATAAACAGCAATTTGACATTGAGATAATTAGAATGAAAACTGAATTGAAGCGAGGCACAGTGGTGCACACCTGTAATCCCAGCAACTTGGGTGGCTGAGGCAGGAGGATTGGGAGTTCAAAGCCTCAGCAAAAGCAATATGCTACTAAGCACTTAAGGAGACCCTGTCTCTCCATCAAATACAAAACAGGGCTGCAGATGTACCTCAGTTGTTGAGTGCCTCTGAGTTCAATCCCAGGTATCAAAAAAATAAAATTGAATTGGAGAGAGCCTTAGCCAAGGTGAAAAATTCCCAGTTGATGCTAGAAACTGCTAAAATGGAAAACCAGATATTGGGAATAACACTGTGTCAGCATGTTGCCAAGGTGACTCAACTGAGAGAACTAACTAGTTGATGAACAATTGGTTGACTCTATATCTTGGCTATGGTGAAATATGCAGCAATGAATGTGGGAGTAAAAGAATCTCACACAAATGTATGCCAAAGCTGCTGTCAGATCGCAGTGTGGACACTGCTGGCTGCAAGCCTGGGAATAACCTTACCAAATCACTTCTGAACATTTATGATAAACTGTGTCAATAGGCCCCAGCCCCTCCCCACACTTCCATTATAAGCTACCTAAACAAATTGAAAACAAACACATTTTGACAGATTCAGTGCCATTTTCTTCAATTTCTAAAAACATGAGAAACCATAGAGCCAGACAGACCCTAAGAAAATATTTTGCCCTCCAAAGGCTCTCCATATAGTGATACTAGGGATTGGAGGGAATATCCACACATGAGGTCCTTCCTACCCTTTCAACACAGGATTCTGATGCTGAATGTGAAAACATGATTGTAATAAAGACAAGTGTAATTTAGATAACACAATTTATATTCCTTTTGTGAGAAGCCCTTCTAAGAAGAATCTACCACTTTCTAAGACAATATCCCCCCAGCCACAGATAAGTGCTGCTACAAGACAGCCCTTCAGCAACAGTGCAACTATCTCTGAAACAGAAAATAAATGGTGTGTACCTGTAGATTGTTCTCCAAAAATGGAACAGAACACACACCTGAAAAACTTTCCAGAACAGCCGATCCAGAAGACAAACATCTCCTCAAGAAAATAAAGGAAGCAATTGGTAAGATCTCTTCTGCCACTGAGGAATCAGAGGAACAAGCTGCATGTCCTGGCCTGTCAACCTGTCACAGCACTAGTGTTCAAGTCGAAAGCAATGTTGTCTGTGATGGTCCCTTTCTAAATTCTGACAATGTTGACTGGAGCATCTCTTCTTTTTCAACATTCCTTTCATGTCATGAACAAGATTTCAGAAATGGCCTCACAGCATTTGATGCCAGCATAGATTCCAGACATCCTTATCGGCTGGTCTTCTGAAGAAATTAATTGAAAAGGAAATTGAGCCAGTTGCAGTGGCACATGCCTGTAATCCTAGCTGTTCAGGAGGCTGAAGCAGGAGGATTGAGAGTTCAAAGCCAACCTCAGCAACAGGGAGGCCCTTAGTAACTCAGGAGAGACCCTGTCTCTAAATAAAATACAAAATAGGGCTGGGTATGTGGCTCAGTGGTTGAGTGCCCCTGAGTTCAATCCATGATACCAAAAAAACAAAATTGAGAGCTTTCTTCTTTTTAAGATTAGAACTTGACTATATCAAAGTTATCTTTGGAGTTTCCATAGAAAAATAACATTATATTGTTAATTAGGTATGAAATAATACATTTTATGTTTAATAAACTTACTATTGGAATATTTTGATACTTTGGAGTTTATCAAAACAAGTCATCTTAAGACATTAACAACCACTATGACAAAAATGTTGTAGATAACTAGGATTGCACTGTTTTAATTTAATATTTATCAATTTGATTCTTTTACTAATATTTAACTGTGGGGTTAAAAGTTCAGATTAAAAGGATTTTCTGATTGTTCAAGAAGAAGTGAGTCTCTGGAAATAACCTGTTCAGACTAGTTCCTTTTCTGTTTCAGAACGTATCTTTGTTTCTCAATGACATTGTTCATGTATGGAAGGATCTCTAGTACAGGGCAGTGCTGTTGGTGAGATGTATAAATATTTCTTTTACAAGAAAAGTGCCACTTAATGCCACTTTGTAAAACACATTGAGAATATTTTCAATCAACATGTAGATTGTAAAAATCCTGGGTGTGTTTTTTATTTCCCCTGAAGACATGTTCTATGGCCTTGAAAAAACAAGTGAGGTTGAAAAATGATAACATCTAAGTTTTACTTTTGAAAATTTGTTTTTATTTTAATGAAAAGACCTATTTGGGGATTTATCCACCAAATGAGGGCTAAGAACTACTGATGTTCAAAACACTAGGAAAACTCAGGTTGGTAGGAACATAGCTCAACAGTGTAAAAACTATATATGCTGAAGCCAAGGCCAACAAGTCACCAGCTCCAGCATGTGCTAGTGGATTCCAATGGATCTGCATGTTAAGTTGTGTATGTGTACCTGTGTGTATGTGTGAATGCAGGTCTAGTGCTCTTTGACTCATGCATGCTTAGGAAAAAGGAGGAGGAAAGACTACTTTCTCTATGGGGGGTTATGTCTTAGGAGGAATCTTGTCTGATGTTCAAGGAGGGTCATCTCTCTTGACATCATCAACTGGACATGGACTGGAAAACTTTTCTAAGAATGGTAAAACTCTTTAACAGAGACTGTAGCACAAGGATCAGGCCTAAATTACTAATGTCCCTGCCCCCAGGCTTTATGTTTCTTCTGCAAATATGCTGTGTGCCTCCCTCTCCCCTGTTTTTATCTTTTCTTCCTTCCTTATCTACTATGAGACCATCGTTGTGTGTGAAGCACTGAGAACAAAATCATGAACTAGAAAATGCTCAGTTTCTTCCTATGTAGCATTTATGATCTAGACCAGGGTTCCTGAGCCTCAGCAGGATTAACATAATTTACCAGATGCTTCTTTGTGTTGAGGGGCTTCCATGTTCATAATGATGTGTTCAGTAGCATCCCTGAGCAATATCTAGCATTGTCCCCTGCAACTGTTTAAAATAAAAAATACCATAGGCCAAATGTCCCCTGGCTGTGATCAGTGACATGACTGACCACTGTTGATAACTGAAGCAGACAGCTAAATTCACACCTGCAGTGGACTTCAACCAGCTCTCTCTGTGCCTACATGGAGTCTGTTCAGTAGTCTGCTACTGCTCAGAGTCTGGGCTAATGGGACTTGCAGTGGGTGTTTGTACATGCCTATTGTGAGGCAGCATTGACCTGAGGCTACAAAATAAAACCCTGTCAAGACAGGCTACATTTTAATATCATGGTGGTTTATCATGTAGGCCTTTCAGTGACAGTAAAAGTGAATGGACGTATTTGCAAATAAATCAGATTAAAATGGCATCGATATTTCCTTTTAGTCTTTCCTTTACCTTGAAATAACTGCAGGATGGGAGAATGGTCCGTAGACTTGCAGATCTGCATTCTGAAGTTGTTTTTTTTTTCACATAAAACTCCAAATCTTTCTGTGTCTCTGTGGTCCCTTAAATAGGAAGCAAAGAGTGTTAATGGCTTTCTTTGTGCCTGATTCAGGGTTGAGTCTCAGTTCTTGCCAAATATTTGACCCTATCTACTACTTGTTGAAGGCATATATATCTGTTTCCCATGGCATCTCACAGAAGAGTACTGTCTGATTCCAGAATCCAGTACAGAAGTTACTGTCAACATCCCTGCTTATTTCTCCCTCTGCCCCACTCTACAGTGATGATAGGTAAATTAATGAACTGTTATGATTCAGATATAAGGTGTCTCCCAAAAGCTCATGTGTGAGACAATGTAAGAAAGTTTGGAGGTGAAGTGATTGGGATAGGAGAGCCTTAACATAGTCAGTGAAGTAATCCACATTTGAATGAAATAACTGTTTTTTTTAATAAACAATTATTTCCTATTGTCTTTTAATATAGGGAGTGTTCATAAATGTGTGATAGGGAGTTCATCCAGCAAAATTCCTGTGTATAAGTATAAATACTGCATTATTTGTAATCAGACTGAGGTTTTGTGACTCCCTTTTTTCCATGACAGTTCTCAAGGAGGTAAATGCTTCTCTGGTGTTCTCTCATTGCTCCTTGCTGATAAATTTTATAGCACTAATTACTCTCTTCTGTAGGTGTCATTCTCAGTTTGCTTATCTATTCTGCAAGGCTGTGGCTTCCTAGAGAGGACAGAATAAGTCCTTCCCATGTATGAGTTCACTGCTGAATGAAAAATATAAGGGCTGTCTGTTGAGCTAAATATTTCACAAGAATCATATCAATAATGATAGATTGGGGCTACACTGTTGGGTAATGGGATGAGTTTCAGATATTATCAGAATCAGATGTAGCAAAAGAATACAATGTTTTGTGTACTCCATGTTAAAAATAAAAAGGAGGGAGAAAAGTAATAATGACAGAAGCAGCAAAACTGCATTTAAACTAGTCCAAATGGAAATAACTTTGATAGTTGCATATTTATGTAGGATTAAAACCAAATGAATGAGATAGTGCAAGGCAGGGGGAAAGATGAAGAGAAAAATAAAAATGAGACATCAGAATTTCATCTGTAGTGCATTTCAAAAAGAATGGTAAGAACGAAATTAACTAATCTGCATACCTACCTACCTAATACAAAGTTTGCTGGTAAGGTTTTTCAGTGGTAAAGCAGTTTGAGATTCTTCTGTAGTTCCTGAACTCAGGTTTTAAACTCTGGATACAATGATTAGTTTTTACTTTTCTTTTTACAATAAATTATGCTATGAGTTTTATTAAGAGAATATACTGTAGTGATCAATGTTAAAAATGTATGCATTCAGAAACATAAAAACTATAGTTAACAAAACACTAAATGTTTAAATGAGGACTTAACTTGTTAGGAAACCATTAAGTAGGAAAATATAAACATTCAGGGTGCCACACATTGGGACATACTCTCTTGGGACCTGATGGACTTGGAATAAATTGGTACTGACATTGAGTCTCCTTGAAATTTAACTTTAACACTTTTCAGACATTGGAACTGTAGCTGGTTTTGGGTCAACCTCAGAACTAAGCAAGCAGAGCCTCCCCTGATACACATTCACCTTGCTAATACATTCTAGAACAGTGTGAATGAGGGAACTCTTTAAAAGGAGAAATTGTATAGGTTTAATGACACTAAATTGCATAAAATAACTTGCTCTGCTAAAAACCAGTGTTTTGAGTTGGTACTTAATGATAATTTGGGAGTGAAAATTATCTCTAAATCTTATAGAGTACAAAGTTTTGTAACCTAGTAAAGTATTACTGTCTTGGATTTCAATTTTATGATTTAGGAAGCTGTTCTGTGGGCTAGTTATTTTAACTAAAAAAACAAAAAACAAAAAAAACAAAAAAAAAAAAAAACAAAGCCATTCTCTGAGCCTTGCAGCAACCATAAAAAGAAACCCTTAAACAGAAAACCTGTTCACATCTTTTAGCATTTCACAGTTACCTAAGTTATGAATTGCCATGTGTCAGAATCATGGCTTTTGTAATTGCTAATGCATGATATGTCAGGTTATTTGCATATAATTACTTTTTAAAAATATTTTGTTTTAGATGTAAATGGATACAATATCTTTATTATTTTTATGTGGTGCTGAGGATAGAACCCAGGGCCTCACACATGCTATGTAAGCACTTTATCACTGAGCCCAAACCCTAGCCCCTGAATATAATTGCTTTTTAAGATAATTGGGACCACAAAATATCTTTCTAAAAAATGAAGAGCTGTACATTACTTGAAATTCCTCAAATGATATCTTGATATGAACCATACATTCCAAGGGACTTACTGTTTTTAATTATATGGCTCCACTGTGGGGTTGTGGGGATGTTTTGGGAGAAAAAATGAATAATGAAAGGGGTGGATTGGATTAAAATAACAACTGAGTGAATTGCACTTCAGTTTTTATTCATGAGACATCTTTATTTTTTATGCCAGAGTGGTTACAAAGTGAAAAACAATATAATAAATGTATTTTGTTTAAAATAAATAAACATATAGGTATTGAGACAGTATGAGAACTTTTGAACTATTCAAATAAGTTCAGTATTGATATGTGGAATGGGGTATCACTGAGCAGTATAAAGTACAGAAGAGACATTTCTGACATAGCCTTCTGACAGATCTCAAAGAGTTTGATCAATATCATTATATAGCACAATGTGATTCAGTAAATAGTGCACTACAAAATTTCTTAATGGAATGTTTTAAATATTATATATGAGTGCAAATTAATTTTATTTTCTTGTATTATTTAGACATACCCTTTTATGTGGTGTGCTAGAACATTCTAATTCAGTTTGCAACACAACCATACTACAGTTTTGCTTTGGTTTTTTAAATTTCCCTTCAACAATTGAAGACTGAACAACACTAAATAATATGGCATGCTTAACTTGACAGAGTATGTCATCCAAATTCTCCTTGATAAACAATAATGAATGCTGTTTTTTTCTTATAAAATAATCACAGATGCTTCATTACTTGTAATATGCATGCACTGAGGATGAACAATTACTCAAAATATTCACATGTCATACCTTGTCAGAAGAATTTAAATCAGTTGTGAACAGGAATAAGTTATATCAAGATGATACATGCAATAATACAGGAAAGATGAATACAAACATGAAAAAATAGAATTGCAATGGTACTGGTTCTGAAATACTGCATTATTATTTTACAAGATAGTTACCAAGGTGAGGTTATTTTCTTTAATATACACATTTCAGGTACCTATTTCCTCTGCATAATTCTGCATATTTGATGAGTATTTACTGAGTGCACAGGAACATTGAAATATTCATGTTGTGGCTCCTATAGTAGATGAGCTTGCTCAATTGCTTTAAAAACATTTTCCTTAGATGTTTTCTGAGCTTTCCCCTCCAAAAGAAACTCATCCAAAATAAAATAAGCCTTCTCAAAATGAAAAATGTTATCAAATTCACAACACTTCCAAATAATTAAACATAACATTTAATTGTTTCCAGGCTCTTTAGTTCATTTTCCTGATCCTCAATAACACCAAAAAAGCAGACTAGAATATATTCATAAATAATCTTCAGATCTCGCCATTCAAGGAAGCACATTTTGGTTTCCTTGGTAAATGGTCTGAACAAGTTCTTATGTGATATTTCCCTTCTCTTTGTCTGACATTGGGACATACCATTTCAGTAGTCTATACTTGACATGACAACTGAAAAACAGCACACATTTCATGGCAGCTGCTGGCCATGTTCATGGCAGCAAGGATGACTGAGGGGAAGCCCCTATAACAGGCTAAGGAAAAGAAGCCATGTTGCTCTGAGAAGGCAGATTTCAAGAGATGGAACACCTGACAGAGTGCATTGCACAAAAGTGAGGATGGGTTTTTGTGGGAATAGATATTTAATTAGAAAAGGTTAAAGAAGTTAGAAAGATGGACAGGGAATTAGGACTTCACAGCAGAGTGCCAAGAATGTTGGGGTGTCAGTTGTTTAATTTTCAAAAGAAGGTTCATGGACTTTCACACCATTTTAATATAAACAGAGAGCTCTATAAATTTACTTCTTAGTGTGGCTGAGTCTCTTCATCCCTATCTCCAGCACATACACAGGGACAATTATAAACTCGAGACAAAGGAACAAAAGGAATCCTATCTGAAGACACTAAAGAAGGACCAAGTCAGGAGAGAAAATAGAGGTCCACTTAACACTTTGAGAAAGGCAATGCCATGGCACTGGGATGGGCACAGGTCTTCCTTCCTCTTTTTGCTGGAGGAGAGGTCACCAGGTGGAAGGGTTTAAAAGCATTTTTAGAGAAACCTGTAGTCTTGGTTCATGAAGATCCAGAAAACAGATAGTTATAGTCCAGATCATGGAAAGTGAGAGGTAATGCCAGATAGGAGAAAATCTGATAGTGGGGGCCACAATTGTGTGGACACCTTCTGCCCACATCTCTGTCTCACATCTGAAGCAGATATTTGTGGGCAGATTGGAAGCAAAGATGACAGAACTGAGATATGAAGATCCATGAGGTGGAAGTTTCTGATGACTGACCTATTGAAAACTTTAGGAATCTAAAATGTTGAGGCTAAGTCATGAACAGAACATGATAAAGGGTTCTGTGCATTTTGGGGGGATGTGTATAAAACATGTGATCCAAGGAACTACAAATTGCCTTTAAAAAGCAAAGTCTGCCTAGTCAATATGGAGTCACCATTTGAGCTTTGTCATTACTGATTCTGAACTGCCCTCTGAGACTGCTCAAAATTCCATTACTGAAAGAAGTGATGCTATCAGCAAAGAGGAGAATCAAGTAAGCCGAGTACAAGGAAGCCCAGTAGCTGAAGGATTCTCAGCCCATCTTTATCTGACCTTTACTAAAGAACTAATGCCAATCCTTCTCAAACAATTCCATGAAACAGAACAGGAGGAAACATTGCCAAAAGTATTCTATGAAACGTGTATCCCCCAACACCAAAACCAAAGACATATCAAGTAAAAAAAACTTCAGAACATTCCTGACAAAGATAGATATAAAAATGCTTGATAAAATATTATTAAATGACATTGCAAAACATAAAAAAATAGTGCTCCATGATCAAGTGGGTTTCAAGTTTTAAACAGTATATGCCAATCAATAAATGTAATTCTTTTTCTGGCTAATACAGAAGTGCTTGAAGGCTGGTTTGGGTGGTGAGGCTTGAGGTAGAACCAGATTCTCTAAGAGGCCACCTTCTTCAGTACAACTAAACTGTGTTGACTTTCTGTTCATTATATATTTGGAAGTCACTGGGGTTTAATATGGTTCAACAAAGACTGCAAAGTCAAGATTATTACAGAAATCAGCAACATTACTTGAATCTTAGAAAGATTTTTAAGAATTATTATTACTTAGAAGCTGGTACAATGCTGGAGACCTGCACCCACCACACCTGAGGAGATTGTGGTAAGAGGATTTCAAGTTCAAAGCTAGCCTTGGCAACTTAGTAAGACTGTGCCTCAAGATAAAAAGCAAAAGTGGGGACACAAGTTGGTGGATTAGAGCCAGGTAGCATTTCTCCCAGTTCTGCTGTCCAGAACTCAAGTAGTGGTAATACTGCTTCTCCCTGAGGCTTAAAGAGTGAAAAATCCTGAACTGGAATGGGAGTCTGCCTCAGTTGAACCAGAGACTGACAAATTAAATAGGTATTTTGCAAAGTTACCCTAAGCTTATAAATTTTCTGTGGAGAGCCGATCCAGGAACCATCTTGGTATTACAATATGGTGGCACTGACAGGACCTGGAGACCCAGATCCATAAATTTGCACCTAGGTCCACATAAACCCATCAGAACCTAGCAAAAACTTAACTGAGGCTAACAAACCTGTGAAAAATCAAAATCTGAGAGCATTTCATCTGGAGGAACACAAGTTGGAGAGGCTAGAAAGAACCTGACTCTCCCCGACACTGTGAGTCCTGCTGCTTACAGGGGCTAACAAGGCCAGCTACACTGGGCTGGGTAACTGGAATTGTAGTACATGGGCACTTGACTGCCACCTTGTGCAGCCAACTGCACCCAGTGAACACCTGGCCTGGCACGCACCAGGTTTCTAGTTCCAACCTGGGACAGCATCCACCAGGTCCTTGCACCAGCCTGGTTCCCAGCACCCACAAGATCTGCATCAGTCTGGCACCTGCATATGGCTCCCAGTCCTCCAGCTCCTAGTCCCTGGTTGCCCAGGCATCAATAGAGCCCATCACTTTTCTTATGAAGCAAATACTCCAGCCTACCAGGCCACTGTTTTACCACTACACCTGCCCGCCCAAGCCAGAGCTTCACCATTGTCACATAAGACCCCCTGGACGTGATCTGCCCACCCCAAAACCATCCCAAACCACACAGAATATGTCAAAAACACACTCCATTAACAACACAGTGTAGGATGTTTCAGAGATGGATTCAGAAAGGTCATGGTTCATCTGATCTATGAGCTAAAAGATAACTTAAGATATCAAATCAGAGGAAAAACACATCAAGTGAAAGATCACTTCAAGAGGGATACAGATATTCTGAAAAATTAGTCAGAAATCCTTAAAATGAATGAATCAATAAACCAAATTAAAAATTCATTGGAAAGCATCACTAGCAGACAGTTGGAAGAACAAGTTTCAGGCAATGAAGAAGAAATATACTCTTGAAAATAAAGTTGACCATGGATAAAAGGTGTTAAGAGACCACGAACAGAACTCCCAACAAATATGGGAAAATATGTAGACCAAATGTAAAATTTGCAGGACTAGATAAGGCTTGGAGATAAAACTCAAAGGAAGGCAAAATATTTTCAAAGAAGTAATATCTAAAATTTTCCCAAACTTTAAGAACAAAATGGACAATCAAATACAAGAGGCATACAGGACCCCAAACATATAAAATTAAAACAGCAGCACACAAATACAATGTATTATGAAAATACCTAACATACAGAATAAGGATAGAATTCTAAATGTTACCAGGGAAAACAATAGGTAACATTAAGAGGGAACCAAATCTGCATCTCAACTTATTTCTCAACTCAGACCTTCAATGATAGGAGGTAATGGAACACTATATACCAAGCTGTGAAAGAAAATGGATGCAAATCTAGAATACTATCAACAGCATAGTTGAGCTTCAGAATTTACAATGAAATAAAAGTATCCATGATAAACAGAAGTTAACAGAATTCACAATTAGACAGCCAACAATACAAAAAAATAGTCAATGAGATTTTTCTGAAGAAGAAATTAAAAAGTAAAAGTAAGGGAGGAACTTCCTATGAAAGAAAGGAACTACTAAGCTAGAAGAATAGATAATCAAAAGAGAAACAAATACAAATTAAAAATGCAAAATAAGTCAAAATGGCAGGGAATCAAAATCATATCTCAATAATAACATGGAATGTAAATGGTTTAACTCATCAATCAAAAGATGCAGTCTGTAAGACTGGATTAAAAAGGAAGACCCAATAATACACTGTCTCCAAAAGACTCTCCTCATAGGCAAAGACATCCACAACTTAAGGTAAAAGTATGGAAAAATTACCATTCACTTGGAACCCTTATACAAGGAGGTTTTAATATCCGTATATCAGATAGAGTGGACTTGAAGCCAAAGTTAGTCAAAAGGAACAAGGAATGTCATTTCATATTGCTTACGGGAATTATACATTAACAAGTCATACCAGTTATAAATATCTGTGCCCCCCAAATGGAGAATCTACATATATCAAATCATTCTCAATTTCAAGAATCAAATAAACCAAAACAGTAATACTGGGTGATTTTAATACATTGCTATCACCAATTTATAGATCTTCCAACCAAAAACTAAATAAAGAAGCTTTAGAAATAAACAATACAATTAATAATTCAGATATAACTGACATAGAGTATTTCATACATCAGAGACTGAATACACTTTTTTTATCAACAGCACATGGATCCTTCACTAAAATAATCCACATTTTAAACCACAAAGCAACCATTTGTGTTCAATGAATCAAAATTAAATAAATTTTAAAAAAACCCAAAGCAACTCTGTGTAAATACCAACTAAAGTTCTAATACCTTGGATGATATAAGGATCAACAAAGAAGGAAATGAGAAGTCAATGAAAAAATAAAATTAGAGGCTACCCTAAGAACAGGAAAATGCATACTACACTATTGAGTAGCTAATGGATGGCTGAAGAAATCAGGGATGAAATTTAAACAATACAGAGAGGTAAATGAGAATAGTGACACAACCTATCACAATTGCTGGGACACTATGAAGGAAATTCTAAGAGCTCATTCAACAAAATAATAGAAAATTACCAACTAAATAACCTAAAATTACATCCCAAAGCCCAAGAAAAAGAATAAATCTATACCACAAAGAGTAGAAGACAGAAAATAATTGATATTAGTGTCAAAATCAATGAAACTGAAACAAAGCACTCAAACTCAATATAACAAAAAGTTGATTCTTTGAGAAATTAATAACCACTTAGCTAAGCTAATGAAGAAAAGAGAGAAAACTCAAATTACTAGAATTTATGATGAAAATGAAATATCAAGGCTGGGATACAGCTCAGTTGGTAGAGTGCTTGCTTTGCAAGCACAAGGCCCTGGGTTTGATCCCCAGCACTGCATAAAGAAAAAGACACTGAAATATCAGCACACACATTACTGAAATGCAGATGATAGAAACTTTTGAAAATCTATACTTTAATAATAGAAAATCATAAAAAAATCAACAAATTTCCAGATAAATATGAACTACACAAATTAATGTGGGAGGACACAGAAAATTAAAACACATTAATTACAAGCAATGAAATAGAATGTGCCATCATAGGTGCCACAAAAGTATCTCAGGGCTGGAGACATCCTCAACCAAGTCCTTGCAGACTTTCAAAGAATTTACCCCAATATTTCTGAAATTATATCATGAAACAGAAAAGGGGGACCCACTTCAAAATTCATTTTATGATCCTCCTTTCACCGTGATACCAAAACCACACAAAGATACATCAAGGAAAGGAAACTTCAGACCAATGAATGAATATACATAAAAATTTCTTAAGGAAATACTGGCAAAATCCATACAAAACCATATTGAAAAGGATAGAGCACCATGATCAGCTGAGATTTTTGCCAGGAATGCAAGGATGGCCCAACATACATAAATCAATAAAAATCACATCAGTAGTTTAAACACAATAATCACATGATTATCACAATAGATGAAGAAGAAATATTTGACAAAATTCAGCATCCATTCATGCGCTATACATTAAATAAATTATGGAGACTAGGAACATTCCTCAATATTATAAATGCTATATAAGCTAAATCCAAGAACACTATCATTTTAAATAGAGAAAATTGAAAATTATTCCTGCAAAACTGGAATGAGAGTGGGATGCGCTTTTCTCTTTTACCACTTCTATTCAACTTAGTACCTGCAACCTTAGCTGGAACAATTAAAAGAAAGAAATTAAAGTGATATAAATAGGAAAAGAACTTAAGCTACCTCTATCGGCCAATGACATGATTCTATATTTAGAATACCCAGAAACTCCACCAGAAGGCTTCTAGAATTCATTAACAGATTAAGCAAATTAGCAGGATATAAAACAAATAACCATAAACCAATTGTGTTCCTATACATCATTGATGAATCAGCTAAAATGAAATTAGGAAACTCTCCCTTTCATAATAAGCTCAAGAAATGCTTGGGTAGCAATCTAACAAAAGAGCTGAATGACCTCGACAATGTCAACTACAGAACATTGAAAAAAATAATTAAAGAAGACCTTTGAAGATGGAAAAATCTCCCATGTTCTTAGATAGGCAGAATTAATATGTCAAAATGGCCATAATACCAAAAGCATTATAGAGATTTAATTCAACTCCTATAAAAATTCCAATGATTTTCTTCATAGAAATAGAAAAGTCAATCATGAAATTTATTTGGAAAAACAATTAGCCCTGAATAACTAAAGCAATCCTTCATTTGAAAAGTAAAGCAGGAGGCAACACAATATTACACCTTAAGTTATACTGCAGAGTTATAGTAACAAAAACAGCAAGGTATTGGCACCAAAGCAGAACAGAAAACACAGAAACAAACCTACATATATGCAGTCAACTCATCGTAGAAAAAGGTGCCACAAACCTGACTCTTCAACACATGGTGTTGGGTAAACTGGAATCCATGTAGAGTAAAATTTAACCCCTAACCCTTAGTCTGCACAAAACTCAACTCACTGTATGTCATGGACCTAGATATTAGGAGAGATTGCTTACATAGTAGATAAAATATAGACCAAACTGTCCACCATTTCAATGTAGGAACTGACATCCTCAAAAAGATTTCTAAAGCACAAGAAATAAAATCAAGAATCAATAAATGCATGGCATCAAACTAAAATATTCCTCACGGCAAAGAAAACAAGAATGTGAACAGAATGCCTATGGAATGGGAGAAATCTTTGCCACCTGAACTTCAGATAGAGCATTAAACTCTAGGATATATAAAGAACTTAAAAAACCTAGCACGCGTGCACACACACACACACACACACACACACACAGACACACAATAACCCAATGACTAAATGGGCAAAGGAACTAAGCAGGCACAGAAGAAATAGAATTGTCAACAAATATATGAAAAAGTGTTCAGTATTTCTACCATTTAAAGAAATACAAATCAAAACTACAATGAGATTTCCTCCCACTCCAGTCAGACTGACAATTATCAAGAATACAGGTAATAATGCTGGAGAGAATGTGGGGGATAATGTTCACTCATACATTGCTGGTGATACCGCAAATTGGTGTAACCACTCTTGAAAGAGGCAAGGAAATTCCTCAAAAAACTTGGAACAGAAGAACCATTTGACCCAGTTTTCCCACTCCTCAGTATGTATACGAAGGATTTAAAATTAGTATAATACATTGATTCAACCACATGAATTCTTATAGAACTTCACTTTAAAGAGCATAGCTATGGAACCACATTATGTGCCCCTCAACAGATGAGTAGATAAAGAAAATGTAGTATATATACACAATAGAATACTACTCTACCATAAAGAAGAATGAAATTATGTCATTTGCCAGTAAATGAGTGGAATTAGAGACTATCATGCTAAGTGAAATATGCCAGTCTCAAAAAGCCACAGGTCGAATATTCTCTTCGACATGTGGTTGCTAACACACAATAAGTAGTTGGAAAGGAATAACAAGCTTATTGTATTAGGCAAAGGGGAATGAAGGTAAGGGAGTGGCATGGGGACAGGAGGTGGAAATACTTCCTGAGGAGGTGGAAATATTTCCCATGTCCTTGAATAAGCGGGATTAATCTTATCAAAATTGCCATACCGCCAGGCGTGGTGGTGCACGCCTGTAATCCAAGCGACTTGGGAGGCTGAGTCAGGAGGATCGTGAGTTCAAAGCCAGCCTCAGCAACTTAGCAAGGCCCTAAGCAACTCAGTGAGACCCTGTCTCTAAATAAAATACAAAATAGGGCTGGGGATGTGACTCAGTGGCTGAGTGTCCCTGAGTTCAATTTCTGCTTCCAAAAAAAAAAAATTGCCAAACTACCTATAGCAGTAAACAAACTCAATACAATCCCAATAAAAATATCAATGGCATTCTTCACAACACACAATGATAAAAAAGCAGTTCCAAAAATCATTTGGACAATTAATTAATTTGGACAATTAGGAGACATAGAACATCCAAAGCAACCCTGAATGAAAAGAGGAATGCTGAAACCATCACAATACCAAATAATCAATTATGGTATAGAAATTTTGTATAAAAATAGTATTATATTGGAACCAAAACAGACCTTAAGACCAATGGAACAGAAAAAAACAGAAAAATCCATACACAGTGACCTAATATGTAATAAAGGTGCCAAAAATGTATGTTGGAGAGACTGCTTATCAAATGGTGCTATAAAAATTAGACATCCATATCTAGAAAAATAGATTGACCCCTATCTCTTACCCTGTACCAAAATCAACTCCAATGGATCAAAGACTTAGGAACTAAATGGAAACTCTAGAATTGCTTAAATTCTACATGTAGGTTCAATACTCCAACATATTGACAAAAGCCACAATTTCCTTAACTAGACTTCTAAAGCATAAGAAATAAAACCAAGAAACAACAAGTGGGATGAAATCCAATTTCAAAATTTCTGCCCAACAAAGAAAACAGGAATGTGAATAGAGAACCTACCAATGATTTAAAATATTTTCACCTGTTCCTAATGACAGGAAATTAATATACAGGATATAAAAAGAACTAAAACATCATGAACAATTCAAATTACTAAATGGGCAAAAAATCTAAAGAGACATAGCTCAAAATAAGAAATACAAATGGCCCACATACATATGAAAAAGTGTTCAACATGTCTAGCAATCAGTGAAATGCAAGTCAAAACTACATGGAGGAGAAAGTCCATTGTTATTGTGTCCATTAGCTTTTCCAGTGCCTCAATAACATTATTACATTTAATAATAGCTAGAGATTTTTATCTCACTTCACTCACAAGAGCAATTATTAAGAATAATGTGGGGATCCATATATCAGAGAGAACATTTGGGGGGAGAAGGGAAGAATAGATTATTGGATTAGAGAAAGGAAAAAGAATGGAAAGGAGGAATTTGGGATTATGGCAGACAACAGAATGAGTCAGATGTTACTTTCCTATGTTCCTATACATACAAGACCAGTGTAGCTCCCCATCTTTGTATAACACAAGAATGGGAAGTTATATTCCATGTATAGTATGTCAATTATACTCTATTGTCATGTATATCTAAAAAGAATTTTTAAAAGACCAAAAGGAATAATGTGGGAGGAAATCTACACTTATGTAGTGTTGGTAGGACAGCAAATTAGTACAATTTTGGAAAACTGTATGGATATCCCTTTCAAAACCTGGAATGTAAACACCATCTGACCCAGTTGTCTCACTCCCTGATATATATCCAAATATCTAAAATCAGCATACTATAGAGGAACAGCCACCTCAGTGTTTATAGCAAACCAATTCACAATAACCAAATAACAGAACCAGCCCACATACCCATCAACAGACTAACGGATAAAGAAAATGTAGTGTATATACACAATGGAGTTTTACTTATTCACACATAGGAATGAAATGATGTCATTTGGTGGAAAACTGATGAAACTGGAGAACATGATTTTATGTGAAATAAGCCAGATCATAAAGTCAAGAATCAAATATTTCCCCTCATGTGTGAATGCTAGATGAAATAATGGAAAAAGGGTAATTCATTGAAAATAGAAGAGCCATGTGTGGAGTAAAGGAGGAGGTTATAGGAAAGGGAGGGAGGACAATAGTGGGATGAAGACTAGAATAAAACAAACCAAGCTCTCTTATGTACATATACAAATAAAGCACAGTGCAATTCAATTTTATGTATGTCTCTAGTCACTAATTTAAATATAAATAGGAAATGATTCAATAGAAGCCAAACTCATCATTCTTTCACTCTTCCTTTAATTTTTACTTTATTTTCTCCTCTCCCTCAGAAACAACACATCGTACTTTGCCTCTTCATCAGACCTATTCAACTTTGAAATTACAAGCCTTTTTTCTTTTTTCTTTTTTTTGTGGTGCTGGGGATTGAACCCATGGTCTTGTGGACACTAGGCAAGAACTCTACCAACTGAGTTATATCCACATCCCTGAAATTGCAAACCTTTTTATACCCACTCATCTTTCCTTTGTTCCTTTTAATTAATTCTAGTTTTAACTTCTCTTACTATTGGTTAGTTTATAAAATGTTAGACCATACCACTAAGCTATAGCAAAAGTTAATGCACAGGAAGTCAAAGATAATACCTATTGTTTGCTTTTATGACACATATAATTCATGATTACCTAACATTTTTACTGATAGAAACTGCTCATCCTACCATTTCTGTTTATTGTGAAAACCAACATTGTAGATGTCATAATAGGAAGTAAGTACTTAAATTAATCTTATGTGTTACATGAAAATATTTTAGCTGTTATTTGCCTCCCCCAATCTGTGAGGCACCCTAAACCTACAGGATGCTTAAAAGATTACTGTAGAGTAGAAGCCTTACTTCTTCAGATCCATTTGAATAAATGGGTAGACACATAAACAATATGCGAAAGCAATGGAAGAAAACATCCTAAAGAAAACAGTATGATTCAACAATAGACTCCATGACACTGCAGTGCACAAAATGTCAGGTTAGCAATTTAGAAAGTACAGATATAAGATGATCTAAGACATAATATTGATGCAAGGAGTGAAATTTCAGAGAAAATACAAGAAATGAATGATAACTTCAATATGGAGACAGATTTTGAAGAAAAATCAACTGGTAATTCTTCTCTTTTTAATATTGTGCTTGGGAGCCAACCCAGTGCCCCATGCAGGCTAGGCAAGTGTTGTACAATTGAGCCCCAGCCCCAACCCCAGTTGGTAATTCTTGAAATGGAAGAATCTACAAAAAAATTAAAACCTCAATGGAAAGCATTACCAACAGACTAGATCATTTGAGAGAGTATTTCAGTCAACAAAGGCAATATAAATAATCTTAAAACTTAGCTTGATCATGGATAAAAGATGCTAAGAGACCATGAACAGAATTTTTAGGAAATATGGGATTATATTACAAGGTCAAAACTAAGATTTATAGGGACTCTGAGGTACAAATTAAATAAATGCACAGTAATTTCAATAAAATAACAATGGAGAAATTCCCAAGTCTTAAAAATGAACTAGAAAATCAAATGCAGGAGTCATACAGGACTCCAAATATAGAAAATTAAAACAAATGCATTCCAAGGGAAATGTATTGGTCAGGGTTCTCTAGAGGAAGAGAATCAACAGGAGGTGTGATTATAAAAGGGGATTTATTAGATTGGCTTATGTGACTAGAAGTTGGATAGTCCACAATGGGCTGTCTGCAACTGGAGGGCTGGAAGAACCAACAACTGTACAGTCCAAGATGCAGAAGCCCCAGAACAAGAAAGATCAACAGTGCTACCCTAGTCCAAGACCAAGGCTTCTGGAAACTACATGGAGAATCACTGGCAGAGTCCACTTTGGAACAATGAAGAAATAAGAGTCCTATATCCTCAGATGATTGAGGCAGTGATCAAGAATCGTTTCAAGACCAGCTGAGCTTGAATCTGTATCTGTTTCCTTATTCTTCCAGCTTTTATTTCATCCTATTAGGCGGTGCCACCCATGCTTAGGGAGGGGCTTCACTTCAGTTCACTATCCCACATTCCAGTCATTCCTAGACATGCCATCATTGACACACCCAGAGGCCACTTAATTATTGGCATATCTCAATCCAGTCAATTGACAATTCAAATTAACCATTAGATGACATTATTAGAAAAAATGGCTAATTTTCTGGAAAAGGACAGAACTTGAAAAGCAGCTAGAGAAAAATGGTCACATTTAGAAGAAAATCAGCGTAGATTTCAGTTGATTTTTCAAACCCAATGCTAAAAGCTAGGAGGGCTTGAACTAATGTGCACAAAACTCTAAAGGACAATGAATTCTATCCAAGAATCCAAAACCAGAAAAACTGTTTCATATTTGAGGATAAAATACAAACCTTTCATGATAAACAAAAATTAAAAGAATTCACAACTGTAAAGTTGGAACTACAAAATGTATTCAATAAAAGATTTCAGGAAGAAGAAATGGAGAAGACATGAAAACCATCAGAAGATGAAAGTATACTAGGAGAATCAAAGGAAAATCAAGTTCAACTTTAAAACTAAAAATAAATCAAAATGAGAGGAAATAAAATTCATCTCTCTATAATAATTCTGTGCTTTAATGGTCTCAGCTCATCAATCAAAAGACATGGATTGGATTAAAAAACTAGATCCAACAATATGCTGTTTCCAAAAGACTCACCTCATAGGCAAATATATACAGAGACTGAATCTAAATACATGGTAAAAAATTTATCCTTCACATGTGAAAGACCCCAGCCCCATGTCTTACACCCATGACATAGGTCAGAAT
>JAJEJO010050477.1:117631-134022 GCA_020662805.1 Glaucomys volans
CCGCAGGCGCCTGTGTACCAATAAACACCTCTTGCTTTTGCAGCCAGTGTCTTCACGTGATCTTCCTTGGACAGGGTGACTGAGGGTCTTTCACATGGATCAGTAAGCAAGTAGGTACTTCTAGACCCATATCTGAAGAAGTGGAATTCAAATCAAAGTTAATCAAAAGAGACAAAGAAGATCATTTCATAAAGGTTCAGGGAGTCATAAAGTAACAAGAATTAACAGTTGTAATTATTTTTGTACCCCAAAATTGAGCATCTACAAATATCAAACAAATCCTTCTCAATATCAAGAACCAAAAAGACCACAAGACAGTAATAATCAATAACCTTAATAATCATCTCCCATCACTAGACAGATTATTCAAACAAAAAAGTGTATAGAACTTAATGCACAATAAGTGACTTTATATATACTTATATTAATATATGTATAATATTTCATCTATCAATGACTGAATATAATTTCTTTTTAGCAATACCTATAAAATTTTCTAAAATAGACTATGTTTTAGAACACAAAGAAACTTTTAGCAAATTAAAAAGAACAAACAGATAATACCTTGCATTCTATCAGATCATAATGGAAAAAAATTAGGAATCAGGGCCATGAAAAATAAAACTTACCCAAATATCTGGAGGCTGAAAAACTCACTAGTGAATGATGACTGGAGAGCAGAAGAAATTAAGGGTAATATAAAAATTACATAAAGGTAAAAGAGAATAATGATGCAAAGCCTCATAATCTCTGGGACACTATGAAGGCAGTTTTAACAAGAAAGTCCATAATATTGAACTTTCAATACATCAACAAAACTTCATATGGTGAAAAGAAAAGCAAAATCAAAGAACTGAAAGATACCAAACAAATAATCTAACATTACATCTTAAGTCCCTAATAAAAAACAACAAATCAACAAGGAAATCAGCATAACACAGGAAACAGTTAACATCAGAGCCAAAATCAATGAAATTGAGATTTTTTTAAAAAAAAATTAAAAATAAATTAATCCAAAAGTTGGCTCTCTGTAAAAATAAAAGAAAAAAAGGATAAAACCTTTGCCAAGCTAATCAAAAGAGAGAAAGATCTATTTCTTAACATCTGTGTGATGAAAATGGAAATATCACTACAGGTACTACTAAAATACGGAGGATAATCAAAACCTATTTTGAGAATTTATAATCCAATGAGATAGAAAGTCTTGAAGACATCGACAAATTGCTGAAGACATATGACATATGCTAATTAAACCAGGAGGACACAGAACATGTGAACAGATCAATTTCAAGTAATGAAATGGAAGATGCCATAAAAAGACTACCAAATAAGAGAATCTCAGCACCAGATATGGATTCTCAGGTGAGTAACACCAGACTGTTAAAAATTTATATCAATTCTCCTTAAGTTATTTCACAAAATAGGATAGGAGGAAATTCCTCCAAACACATTCTATGTAGTTCTTATCACCCTGAATTTAAAATTAGACAAGGGCATATTAAGGAAAGAAAACTTTACACCAATATTCTTGATGAATAGATAAAAGATTCTCAATAAAATACTGGCAAATTACATAAAAAATATTAAATAAATATTGATCAAATGGAATTCATGACAGGGCTGCAAGGTTCTTTCAACAAGTGGAAATCATCAACAAAATTCATCACTTCAATAGGCTTAAAGACAAGAATCACAAGATTATCTCAATAGCTTCAGACAAAACTTTTAGCAAAATGCATAATCCACTTGTGATCAAAACACTAGAAAAATTAGGGATAGAAAGAAATTAACCCTGGAAAAGGTATATACAACAAACCCGAGGCCAACATCATTCTAAACAGCAGAAAAACCATTCCATCTAAGAAGAGGAACAAGAGAGGCATGCCCACTTTTACAACTTCTATTCAGCATAGTCCTAGAATATCTACTCAAAACAATTAGGCAAAAGAAAGAAATTGAAGGAATACAGCTAGGAATAGATAAAACTATCTCTGTTTGCTGACAGCATGATCCTGTATTTAGAAGACCCCAAAAATCCACCAGAAAACTTGAAGAATTCATAAATTAAATCAGAAAATGAGGATTAAAATTCACACTCATAAATCATTTGCATACCTATACTCCAAGAAAAATCAGCTAAAAGATAAGAAAACCAACTCATTCTCAATAACCCCCCAAATGAAAATAAATACTATACTTGGGAATCAATCTAACAAAAAAAAGTGAAAGACCTCTCTGTGAAAAGAACAAAACATTAAATAAAGAAACTGTGGAAGACCTTAGAAGATGAAAGAACCTCTCATTTTATTGGAGAGGCAGAATTAATATTACCAAAATGGCCATAGTTTCTAAAGCACTATACAGACACAGTGAAAATTCTATCAAAATTTCATGACCTTCTTCATGGAAATAAAAGAAAAAAGCAGTCATAAAATTCAATTGGAAAAATAAGAAACCCAGAATACCTAAAGCAATCCTTAGCAAGAAAAGTAAAGCAGGAGGCATCATGATACCAGACTTTAAATTACAGTCTAGAGCTATAGAAAGAAAACAGGATGATATTGGCACTAAAACAGGCAAGAAGACCAATGGAATGCAATAGAAGGCACAGAGACAAACCCACATAAATATAGTTATCTCATACTAGACAAAGGCACCACAAACATACACCGGAGAAAAGACAGTCTCTTCAACAAATGGTGCTGGAAAAACTGGAAATCCACTTGTGGATTGAATACAACAATTATATATGCATTGTGGGAGGTTCTATTTAAAAGGACATTTCTGAATACTCATACTGAAAATCACAAAGACCTTAATGAAAATCAGTGTCAATAATTTGACAGTTTTCTCCCTTTGGATATGTACATAAATAAAATATAAGGTACTTTTCCATTAATGCTACATAAAGCATTTTGCACACGGATGAAGAATTTATGGATTTTATTAGGCATTCAGACAATGTCAGACAGTGATATATGGAAGGGAGGTGTCCTTGGTCACCTTTCAAAGTTTTATACATTCTCTTTATTTTTCAGTGCTTAGGCTCCAGTTTGTTCATATGCAAATGACAATGACATTCCTCACAGAATTCCACAGTTGGTTAAGACTGACAAAGAGAGATGTAGAAATCCAGCTGTCACACTCAAGAGTCTGCCCATTTTCTTGGATTCTTCTACCATCTTTCTTTTGCACTCAAGGACTAAAAGTCAAGTGTGATTAACAAATATGTAAAAAAGTGATCATCATCTCTAGTAATTAGAGAAATACAAATTAAAACCACCCTAAGATTTCATCTAACTCTAATTAGAATGGCTATTATCAGGAATACAAGCAATAACAAGTGTTGGCCTGGATATGGGGAAAAAGGCACACTTGCACATTGCTGGTGGAGTTGCAAAATGGTGAGCCACTCTGGAAAGCAGTATGGAGATTCCTCAAAAAACTTAGAATGGATCCACCATTTGATCCAGCTCTCCCACTCCTTGGTTTATACCCAAAGGTCTTAAAAATCAGCAAAGTATAGGGATGCAGTCACATCTATGTTCATAGCTGCTCAATTCACAATAACTAGATTGTGGAACCAACCTAGATGCCCTTCAACTGAAGAATGGATAAAGAAACCATGGTTTATATACACAATGGAATATTACTCAGCCATAAAGAAGAGTAAAAATATGGCATTTGTTGGTAAATGGGGGGAGTTGGAGAATATCCTGCTAAGTGAAACAATCCAAGCCCAAAAAACCAAACGCCAAATCTCTGATCAGTAGATGCTGATACATAACAGGGGGAGGGAGATTATGGGGGGATAGGAAAGAACGGAGGAAGTATGGATGGTATAGAGGAAAATGGTACAGGAGGGGATGGGGAAGGAAAAATAGTAGTCTGAGACAGATAGTATTACCCTATGTATATGTAAGAGAATATGAATTGTGTGAATAAAAAATAATAATAATAAAAAGAAGTCAAGCATGTGTGATGCTAGATTATGGTGGTCTTACATTAAACATCAATGTTAATACACTAGAAATTACATTATAGGGGGTGTAAGAGAGAGCAATTTTACACAATTTATATCATATCAGGGGGCTAAGGAGAGACTTCTGTAGAAATCATGTTAGTTCTCATCCTCACATACCAAGTATCAGTATCCAGGCAGGCCATCAGAGTCTTCTGACACCCATCATTGACAACATCCTCTTTCTAATGGGACCCTTTGAGGGAACACATATTGGACTGTATTAGAGAACCAGGAAAGCACTGAAGCCCCTACAGCATTGCTTTCTCCTTTGATACTTCTAGATAAGAGGTTAAAGGGGAAAGGATCTGAAGCATGAAGGAAGAGTATGGCTACTGTATTGCTAATTGCTGCTAGTTATAGAGAAGCCACCCTTATTGCTGATTTGTAGAACATTCCACTAAATCCCTATCATTTTTGAAAAAGACTTACTAGAAAATTTGAATGAAAAATGTTTCATCTGACTGGAAGTTTGGATCTTTGCCTTTGTACAAAATTTGTGCTCATGAAATGAACATTTTTGCTGAAAGAAGGTTCTGTAAAAGAGGAGAAGCAACCTCACCATTGGATTCTGGGACCCAGCCAAGAGGCTTGGTTTCAGGATGAATGGACATTGCATCTTTTAGGATATCTCTTCCATGAGGAAAGGCTCTAGGAGGTTGGGAGTGGTGGCACAGTTCTTTGATTCCTGTATCAGGAATACAGTATCTTGAGGATGCTCATCATATTCCATAGGAATATTCATGCCATAGAAAGAGAAAAATCTAAATGTAGACTTCAGGCTGCAAATTGCCATGACCATATTTTGCTACAAACTGAAATGGACTGCAGTTTACTCCAGGGATTTTTGCTTTAAAAAGTCTTTTGATGTCTAAATTACCCTCCAGGTTTACTCTTACATTTGGAGACAACTACAAAATGCAGTAACCCTTTCTACACATTTTTATGGGAACTGGGGAAAGTGGAGAAGATACAGAAATCTTTAAAGAATTCCTTTTTTGGAATGATTTTGCAGGTCAATTTGCATCATAGTTGACTCCAGTATTCATCTAAAAACATTTAAAGATATTCTAATTTTACATGATGCCAACAATATTCATTTAACTTTAAGAAATTCTTGTTCTCTTTTGGCCTCAACTCCATGATTTAAAGAATTTCCCCTACCTATACAAAGGAATTGTAAGGATCAAATGCATAAAACTTAATGGTGTATAGTGCTTACACATTTGGAAGAAAGCACTATATATGTGCAGCATCACTCTTACTATCATCTAGATTATCCATCTAAAAAAAGATATTAAACAGCTTTGCTAATTATGTAACAAGAGTGACTCAAGAGCACTTGGACTGGTATGCTGGATTTATGCCTCCATCCCTGAGTTTGGTGTCCACGGAAAATAATCAGAAGGAAGAAAGAAGAGAATTAGAAACACAGAAATGAATGCAAAGATGAATTTACAAACTAGAAATACTGAACTCTGAAAATAAAAAAAAAAAAGAAATATTGAACCCTGGAGATCTGGCTGCAGTATGACTTTTACTCTCCTTTTCTCCAAGTAATTGGATATTTGTCACAGACCTCATGCATTTTAATCCTGGTAAATTTTTAGGTATACAGATTAATGTCACTTCCTGAATGTCACTTCCTAATCCCTTACTCTTCCTTTCCACATAGTGCAGGCATGTAATACAAACTGTTCTAAATATTTACACATTAAAGCACTTTTTAGGGTTGAAAACAAAAATGGCTTCTATAGCAGCAGTACACAAAATTTATTTATCAAGGTAGCTAAGACATGTCCCAGGGTATTCAGTAAGAGCTAGTAATGAAGTTTGAAATTGCTGTAATTAGTTGCCATCTACCTACTTTTAGTGTACTAAAAGAAATATCTTACATATGTACTTCATTTTAATGTTTTAGTAGTGAACTTATTTTTTATTTTAAGTACATCTTTCATTGTCAATTATTCATTTCAATTTTTAAAAAATGAAATCAAAAGAAAAATCTGAATGCTTTATGTATGATAACTTTTTATACACTAAGCCTTAGCATTAGAAAGCATGGCAATACTTCATAGGAACATTTGATTTTACATAACACAGATCACTATACACATTCTGGATAATTCATGAGTGACACTGCTGGCAAAGAGATGATTATATGGGATGATGCATATGATATTCTTCACACAATGTCCAGCAGATAGTAAGCACTTTAAATCACTAACACATTGTCGTCATTACTTTTGTCATCATTTCAAGAGTTCTAACAGACACTGTCACTTATTTTAATTGAAATATTTCTGATCAATGCACTGAGCAAAATTATTTATCAAGAAATTTGTGGGGCTGGGGATGTAGCTCCATTGGTAGAGTGCTTGCCTTGCATGCAAAGGCCTGGGTTCAATCCCCAGCACCACAAAAAAAAAAAAAGAAGAAAAAAGAAAAAGAAAAAGAAAAAAGAAAAATTTTTCATGTGAATATAAGCATGATTTGTAAGGTTTCATCCTCCAGTACTTCCTCACTTTGTCCCATGCCCTCTTCCTCTCTATCCCTTTTCTCTACTTTATTGATCTCCCTAATATTTTCATGAGAATCACCACCATTTTTTTTCTTTCCTGTCCAAAATCAGCATTTGAGAGAAAACATTTAACCCTGACTTTCTGAGCTAGGCTTATTTAACTTAGCATGATGCTCTCCAACTCCAGTCATTTACAAACAAACAAAAAAAAAAAAAAATGAAGTTCCATGCTTCTTTATGACTGCACAAAACTCCATTGTGCATATATATACCTCACATTCTTTGTCCATTTATCTATTGGCAGGCACATCAATGGTGTATAACTTGGCTGTTCTGAATTGTGCTGCTACAATTATTGGTATGCATGAAGATATTGTTGTTTGATGGCATAGAATATTTGACCAAATATATCATAACTAGTAATTGATAGTACAGGAATTCATATTTTGGTTGTTGTATGTCTCTAGATTATCACCCAAATGATTGTTTTAAAACACTTTCATAGCAAACTAGAATTCTGTTGTATGATGGGATCCACTAGGAGGAAGAAGCAGAAGAAAATATACACGTTTTGTGGGCTAGGGATACAGCTGAGTTGTTAGAGTGCTTACTTTCCGTGCACAAGGCTTTGAGTTCAATCCCCAGCACCACAAAAATACACACACACACACACACACACACACACTCACACATATATATATACAGGTTTTTTCTATATTTTCTATTGCAGTTTCAACCAGTATAGTTCTATCATATTCGTAAGATTTTGTAAAGTTTTATTTTAAAATATGTGTTCAAATCATCTTAGCATACCACACAAAATGCTTCTTAAAGATTGCAACTTCATGAAATCCAATTATAAAACCAATTATGTTCTAACATTCTCTGATTTTTTTTAGCAGGACTTCCAATGAAGGAATTACAACCCAAGACAACACTGACCCATGTATGAGAATCTCTTCACCTGGGGGCACTAGAACAACCACTTTTCCAGCATCTTCACAGATGTATATGTATTTATTTCAAAACCCAATTACCTTCTTTATGATGCCTGGTACATTCTCTCTCTTGTGATATGGCACTACATATTCTCCCCAGGAAGAACTTACATGTTGAAAAAGAAAAATCATAAATTGTATGAGTGGGGAATCCTGTGGAAAGGAGAAAAAGTTAAAATGTTATTTTCCATGTATATGTGCTTTTAAGTCACATTTCATATGAATTCTGACTTTAACAAAAGTGCAAAAATTCTGAGAAAAATTTCTACTCTAAAGCACACCAATGTATCACATACTTTGTATGTATTTAAGAAGTACATAAACTTTCCCCTAAGAAACTATAATATTTTCAAGAGTAGTTTGGGTATAGAAATTAATTTTAATCATGGAGTAAAGAAAAGACAAAGTTGGTTTTCCTGACTTAATACTAGTACTTTGTACCAGTGGCACTGTCTTTAAAAAGAGGGCAACAGCATATATTCTCCATAGCATGTTTTGGGAAATGAAATATTCTTTGCTATTAAATATTATAAAGTATCAATAAAAAAAAAGACTTAGGGAAAGTGCTTCTTAGGCAACATGCAGGTTGTCATAAATTCAAAAAGAGGGCTGTTCTGTGGGTGTGCTATGAAGACACAACTAGATAGAAAATGTGCTTGTCCTGACAAGTCTATCCATACATTAACTTCTATTACAATTCTGTAACTGGAATTACTTTCAGAACATGAAAAAAATGTATTAGGGAGGTTTGTGCCTACATGAAATATACTGAAAACTTCCTTTTCTCTTGACTTAGTCATTGAGACCAAAGGATATGAGAAATGTTGTACACAAAGGGAATGATATCCTCAACCCTTTATTTACAGGTTCTGTATCTCAGTACCAATGGAACATGATGTACTCATAGTCCTTGAAACTAGCCAGAAAAATGAGGCAAAAGAAAGAAATGAAAGGGAAATGAAAAGGAAAAACAGAGATATTTCTATTTCTATTTCCTGATGACATAATTCTATATTTAGAAGACTAAAAAAATATCTAAAGGAGTTAAGATCAGCATACTATCCCAGCAGCTTAGAAGGCATAGGCAGGAGGATCACAAGTTCAAAGACAGTCTCAACAATTTAGTGAGGTCCTAAGAAATACTGAAAAATGCTCTCTGTAAGTCAAATATTTAAAAATTGTAGCTGGGGATATGACTCAGAGGTTAAGAACCCCTGGGTTCAATCACTGGTATCACTGAAAAAAATCAGCATGCTACAGTGACACAGCTTAATTCACAGTAGTTGCACCATGAAATCAACTGAGGTGCTCTTCATCAAATGAAAGGAAAAAGAAAATGTGGTATAAACACAATGGAATATTACTCAGCCATAAAAAGAATGACATTCTGATATTTGCCAGCAAACGGATGGATCAGCTTGGACTATAATACTAAGTAAAATACGTCAATTCCCCAAATCAAAAACAATGGCTGAATGTTTTTTCTCATATATGGATGATGACACACAAGAAAGTATGGGAAAAGAATAGTAGTTAAGTCAATTAGACAAAGGGGATTAAAGGGATGAGGAATAGGAATAGGAATATATGTAAATGAAACACAATTTACACATCATGTACAATCACAAGATTAGGATCACAAGTAGAATATGACATACTCTGTCAATATCTGTCACATATAGTCTATAGTCATGTGTACCTAAAAATAATAAATGACAAAAAGAAGACAAAACACCATCAGAAAACTTCTACAACTCATAAAGAAATTCTTCAATATACCATGAATCAATTGCATTATCATTCATTAATGATGGATCAGCTGAAAGTGAAATTAGGAAATCTTTCTTATTCACAATCATCTAAAAAAATACTTGGGAATCAATCTAACAAGAAAGATGAAAGACCTCTCCGATGAGAACTAAAGAACTCTAAAGAAAGAAATTGAAGAACTTAGAAGATGGAAAGATCTCTCAAGTACATGGATAAGGAGAATTAATATTCACCAAATGGTCACACTACAAAAAGCTCTATAAAGTTTTAATGCAATTCCTATTCAAATTCCAATGTCCAAGAAACAGAAAAATCAGTTATGAATTTAATTTTGAAAAATAATAGGCCCAGAATACTAAAAGAAACCTTCAACAAAAATAAAGAAAAGCAAGAGGCATCACAATACCAGATCTTAAGTTGTACTACAGGTATGGTAACAAATACAGCATGATATTGGCACCACAACAGGCAAGAGGACAAATGGAGTAAAATAGAAGGCGCAGAGAGAAAAACCACATAAACAGAATTATCTCAGACTGGACAAAGGTACCAAAAACATACATTAGAGAAAAGATAGCATCTTTAAAAAATGGTGCTGGAAAAACTGGAAATCCACTTGTAGTGGAATGAAATTTAACCCCTAATACTTACCTTGCACAAAAAACCTGAACTCAATGTAGATGAGAGACCTAGGTATTAGACCAGAGACCCTACTCATACTAGAAGAAAATATAGGCCCCATACTTAATCAAATTGACTTAGAAACCAACTTCTTCAAGACTCATGATGTATAAGAGTTAATTTAAAAAAATCAATACATGGGATGATATCAAAATAAAATGCTTCTTCACAGAGAAAGAAACAATCAAGAGAGGGAAGAGAGAGAAAATCTTTGCCTCCTACACCTCACATAAGGCATTGATTTCCAGAGTATACAAAGAGCTCAAAAAGATTAACACTGAAGAAAACAAATAACTCAATCAATTAATAGGCAAAGGAATTTAAGAGACACTATCCAAAGAAGAAATCTGAATGGCAGCAAATATATGAAAAAATATTCAACATCTTGAGCAATTAGAGAAATGCAAATCAAAACTACAGGGAAATGTTACCTCACTCCAGGAAGAATGGCAATTATCAAGAATACAAATAACAATAAATGTCGTGAGGATTTGGGAATAAAGGTACACTCATGTATTTCTGGGGACTGTCAAATGGTGTAACCACTATGGAAAGCAGCATGGAAATCCCTCCCCTCGGAAGAATTAAGAATGGAACCACCATTTGATGCAGTTATCCCATTCCTTGGTATATATCCCAAGGAGTTAAAATCAGTATACTAGTGACAGAGCCACATTGATGTTAACATCAGTGCAAATATCAATAGCTTAGCTATGGATAGAACTGGGGGTGCCTTTCAACAGATGAATGAAGAAAGAAAATGTTGTATATATACCCAATGGAGGATTACTTAGCCATAAAGAAGAATGACTTTATGACGTTTGCCAGTAAACTAATGGACCTAGAGATTAATGCTAAGTGAAAGTAGCCATTCTCCAAAATCCAAAGGTTGAAAGTTTCCTCTGACATGTGGAAGCTAACCCACAATATGGGGATGGGGCATTGAATTTCAATAGATTAGGAATGGAGAGAAGGAAGATGTATAGAAAAAGAAAAAAATAGAATGAATCTGACATAATTTTCCTATGTACATATATGAAAACTTCACAATGAACCCCATCATTATGTACTTCCACAAGAAAGGGGTACTAATTAGAATAACATTTATTCTTTCCTAATATAATTGTATCAAAATGGATTCACTGTCCTGTGTAACTAAAACAACCAATTTTTTAAAAATAAATAATGATATGCTCCATGTTTAATATGTCAAAACAGACTCTATTTCATCTATAATGAGAAAGAACAACATTTAAAATTTAAAAAAAAATTTGAGCATGGGGTGGCAGAAGTAAAATTCATAATAGTGTAGGAGGGAAAATTACAGCATATCTGACATGATTGGTTGTGAGTTTTAAAGTCTAACATCAACTTTGAACATCTTCTGGCTCTTTGCAGTCAGCAATACTACACATCTGAAATGAACCATGTATCTTGCTCCATAACTACATGACGGGATGTCTTAAGATACACGTCTACCTTTAATACATGCAAATACAAAACCAGATTCACAGACCAGGTTTTCTTCTAGTCCACTATTCAACTGTTCTTTTAATTCTCTGCCAGACTTCATGTTGGCCACTGTCTGAGGTTACCACTTGTGAGGGGGCCTTTCTCAGTTATGTAGTAAAGTCTGTCCTTTAGGGAAGGAAAGAAAACTATGTCATTTCAAATATACAATCAAGGGAACCAACATTTGCCACCTTTGCCTGCTAGAGGCCAATTTGAAATCAGTGAGGCACAGGAGTCAGATAGCTGACTACAACTGCTCAAGTCAATTTTAAGAGCACAATGGGGTAATGGACAGGGGCTGGGGCATTGTGGGGATGAAGAGTTATTGGCTAATTGATATAAAATTTCAGCTCAACAAAAGGAAAGGTTACAGGTGATTTGCTGTATAAGATGGTGACTATACTTAATCATAACATTATATTTTTGAAAATTACGGAGAGTAGACTTTAATATTCTCCAGTTTCTTGTTTTTCTATTTGAATGTCTTCTACCTGCAGTGCTGAAAGAGAAAAGGCTTTGGAAATTAACAGTCCATGAGATTTTAAACCTCTTAAGTTATGCCTCTTATTTCCTATGTAATCTTACATTCTGCAGCTGCTTTTTCCTTTTTAATTTTTAAGGTAAGAATGTTGAGAATAATAATAACTGCCCCCTTAAATTATAAAATGTAAAGTGATAAAATTATATTCATACTATCTGCCAATACACAGGTGCAATGTAACATAAAATGCCATCCATCTATTGTAAAGGTTGAAGGACCCTGTATACTCAATGAAGGATTTTTATTAGTGTTTCTTACGTGTCAATGGAAGACAATACAAATTCAGTGGCTTTCCTCAGACCAATTCTACATACAAAGAACAACTAAATCCCATAGAATATACCTTGATGAAGAAATTCTAGAAATACATATAAACCTTTAAATCTTCAGAAATCATAAGGTTGAGGAGTCTCTTCTTTTACAGTGATAAAGAGAGACTTTAAGAACTGTGTGGAGTTTTGAAAGGATATGTGAGGGTCAGTGTTGATTCTCTGACTACAGAGTAAATTCTAACTTATCTGAGTAGGTTTATGCTGCTTTGTCTTCAAGTTGACTAAATTATTTCTTCCTTATGATTCTGTAATTGCTAAATGAATTTTTTAAATTTTTTTGAAGTAAGAATAAAATGCTAGTTAATGCCAGTGGTGTCTATCATTTTTTCACTTGGGGATAATTTTCATTACAGAGAACTGCCCTCCCAAATGCCCTTACCTATAGTTTACAGAGTAGATCAGGTCATACCAAACAGGTTTTGATAGATTGTCATCCTAACTAATGTCTGCTCGAGGAACTCCAAATAGCTGTACTGGTTTTTGAGATTTTGCTGGCATGGGCAAGGTGTCCACAAGCTCTTTGTTATTTTAAATACACATAAGGGCTTTTTGGTTGCTCTACCAAAAACTATATACTGCTTTTTATAGTATGACTTAATATAGAATGTAAACTACTGTACAACAATGCATACAAAATCACTTTGTACATGTATCTGAGTTTCACTGTGTTGTATATTTTTTCATTTGGTAAATAAGAAATGTATTCTTCATACATTTATTCTTTTAACATGTGCACTATTGATGTTTACTCTGATTCTTAACATTAAAACAAATGCTTACTGAATTTGGAAAGGTTGGGTGGTGTTTATATAGAAAGATGGAGATTTATCTCTTTTTCAAAAAATTTAAGATGCATTGTCTTTACTGTTGACATCATTATAAATTTAAGTTTCCATTTTAAGAAGCATGCTAATCTTGTTAGGTACCTTCCAGTTCTTCTGAACCAGTGGTTCTTCAATGATTTTCTAATAACTAAAATTTCTAGTGGAGTTTCATTAAGCATAAAAAGTGGGAGAATTAATTAAAAAAATAATGCCACTCATCTGCAAGGTCCAAAACAGACTTTCTTATAAATGGCTAAGTAACAAGAAATAATTAAGATAGGAGAGTCCAAAAGTTAATAAGATATATGAGCATGCAAATTAGAAAAAAGGTTTGATCATAGCTCAGTAAATTATCTTTTCCCATTAATAAGATTGCACTAGCCATACTTTTAATTTTTCAACACAACTTTCATTATATTGGTTCTTTGGAGTATGGGCCTTCTGAATGGAGAAACCAATCATATTTAGGTATAGCCTAAACTATGGACTCCAACACCAGAGGTTCCACAAAAATATATTTAAAAAGGTTGTTTTATAAAATCAAGCATTTAACATTTATCAATAATTCAAACTCATATCTAACTAGGAGTACTTGTATTTTGGAAGACTACTTAATCTAAAAATATGTTTACATATTTATAATACAGGTAACTGAAGAGTTACAAAATTCACAGATTTACATGCTATAAGTATCAAATTTGTCTATAATCAAATTACTCTGCTAATTATACACAATGTCTTAACTCTTAAACCAGGAGAAAAATATACAAGTTTTCTGACACTTAGAAGACAAGAGTAATATAAAATTGATTTAATGACTAAGATTTCTTACTGAATCCCTGATTGTCATTTTTGGCAGCTTAACCCAGACTGTCAGAAGGCAGTATGCTATGCTGTCCAAAACCCTGCACTGTGTCATCAGATCCATGTTAAGTGCAATTAAGAACTCTGGCTGAAAGCAAGTCACAACCTTGAGTGATGTGCACACCTTCCCCACATAGGCTACAGCTTCATGCATAAATTTATTCCTGAAAAGATTTTCTCAACAAGCTTCGAAAGGGTTCCTTACATTTGACTGTGGTGGATGGGTGGGACCACATACAGAATTCATCACAATAAAGATTTCAAATCTTATTTTGTATTTTGAACTATACCATGGTAAAATTTAAATCATCCTACTCAGACAATATTCCACACTAAAGGAGTATGCATCTTCTTAAAATACTGCATAGTTCTCTTTCTCTTGTTTAAAGAAAGGTACTGCTGATCTAAGAAGCTGCCAAGTGATCATTTCCTTTTAATTGTCTGGTTGTGATGACATTTTTCTCTACATATTTCTCCATCAAGATTATTCAAAGCAATTTCCTAATATACAATATTTGAAAGCATTTTATGTTGGCTGTTATCATGACAAATTCATTCTTTGTTCAATAAAAGAAAGTTTCTAATGAAATAATATGTGAAAATTTAGAATTTAGAACTTCCAAAAAGTTGCCTTTATTAACCAAAGTACTAATGTGCAGTTTTAAAAACTGCAAACTATTTGCAGTTATAAAAGCTCTTATAAACTTAAATTTTTAAAAGGTTAGCTTAAAAATTCTTGCCACGTGACTGGGCATTCCACTGCCATCATGTCTTTCAGTTTTCCAACTCAGTCTATAGGCTTTACACATTTTAAAAATCTGTTCCAGTTCTTTCATGAAATCCAGCTTTAACATTCCCCAATATGTATCCAGGTCCATTTAGTCAGCTGGCAGAGTTCCTACTTCAGAATGTGATCATGTCTCTTTTAAAACTAGGAAATGTTCAAAATACATGCATAAACATGTATTTATTGCAATAAACTAGTCTTTTTATAAATATCAACTATATTATAACTAAACAAACCATAAACCTTAAAGATAAATGAGTAACCAACTTCCTATTTAAAGACACTATTTTTTTTCTTCTTACTAAGTCAGGCTCCCACTAAATTGCCCAGGTTGGCATTGAACTCCTGGGCTCTAGTACTCCTGCCTCAGTTTCTGGAGTAGCTGATACTACAGGTGAGTGTCAACACACCCAGCTATAAATTAACTCTTTTTTGGGAAAGGGAGAATGTTGGGGTGCTCCGGAGGCCCCTGTGCTATTCGTCTCTCTATGCAAAATAAATTGCTGCGTGTCAAAGATGGCAGATGGCAGGATGCCAGGTCTAACTCTATTTCTGTAAATAAGATGTATAAGCCATCTATGGTTTTGTATGATTGGTCTTTTCATATCACATGAGCTTTGGGGTTAGAGGGGATATAAGTGTACAAATGGGGAAGTGAAGGGGAGAAGAAGAAGAAAAACGACAGTTAGCTAACAGAGTTTATGCATGCAAAATAAATTGAACAGCTTAAACCAACTTTCTCAGTGTCGTGTCTCACTGCCGGTGGTAGGACAGCAACAGGAGAAAACTCTAAATATTTCACTTGAAAGCAAAGAATACCCATTTACTTTTAAGTATCCATTATTATAATACTAATATTAAACCATGAACATCAACTTCAAACAAAATAGCTATATATTTTTTCTCTGAAAAATGCATTCTGTGCTATTTCTGAATTCATCAAGAGTTAATTATCAGGAACTGAAAGATATTCGAGACTACACTGTGCTTGCAAATGATAATGTACATGAAGTGGCAATGTCATTTTGTCACTAGTGTTGATAGATCTAGTAGAGAAATGATGTTCACTGCAGCAAACAAGGAACTGAACAGATGAGGAATGATGAAAAACCATCATTGGCTAGGAATTTCTGAGGAAGAGTACCTAGTATTGAAAAACTCAAGAAGAAAGAATAAACTGTTTTCAAAAATGAGAAAACAGAGTGGAAGGTTGCACATGTGGCAAAGGACTCTTCTAAGTTTGCATTATATATGTTGCAAGGACGTTAGACCTTTTTCAGTGTAAGTGGATCATATGCTGAGATTGAATTATGCAACCAAATATTAACATATTATTTTATACCTTGAGATCTAGAGACAATACTAATTAAATGTTCTCATTTTAAAAATGAAAAAAAAACCCTAATAACACCAGGTATATTTTGCAAAGGTATTTAATGACTGTAATAGTTGAGAAGAACAGGCAACTATGGACCAAAATGCATTAGAGTAGCTGTTTTAAATGTTTTTATCCTTTAAGACTAGACAAAGAACTTGAACT
>JAJEJO010050478.1:0-15735 GCA_020662805.1 Glaucomys volans
CTGTTCATTTCCTTGGCCCATTTATTGATTGGGTTATTGGTGTTCATGGTGTAAAGATTTTTGAGTACTTGGTAGATTCTGGAGATTAGTGCTCTGTCCGAAGTGTGTGTGGCAAAGATTTTCTCAGGTTCGGACATTGAGAGCCCATTGGTTCAGCTCTTGCATGAGATGCTCCATCAATGTATGTTTTGAGTACTTCCTAACTCACTGATGATGTCTAGTGTTCCAGGTTCAACTTGCATTTCCCCTGACATAGCTCTGAGTCAGCCATTTTTCTCAGGAGACCAGATTCTTCTCATTGGAGGAGGATGATATTTTGAAACCAAGGTCTGGGTGCTGGGAGTGATTGTTGCTGCTGGAATACCAGGGCTCCAGACTCTTTCAGGAGACAGAACTAGGGAACAAAGGTATGTACACTAAGTCAGGCATTCACTGTAACTCTTATTGCTCCTTATCTGTCCATCTGTACGTGCACATTAAGATAAATATGGACTCATACTAATGTCACTAATCCAGTAGCACAAGCTTGTTGTAGTCTTCTGTTCTTGCTTATCCATAACTTTCCTTTCAAGTGGTGGGAAAACTGACATCTACCAATATCAACTAGTTATCTGTTTTTTCAGCCACATTATACACTTTAAGGAGTTTTAGAATTGTTGACCCGTACCCTCATGATAAACAGATTAAACCAACTTAAAACATAGGGCTTATTGCACAGTTCTTTTTTCCTTTCTCTTATCAATTTCTAGTCTAAACAACATTTTACAAAGTTTCTTATGTCATCTCCCTTCTCTCCCTACTCTTCATAGTGTAGTCATGTCTTACATCTCTAATACAGTTAGATTGGATTTTTTCACCATCTACATTTCATTGTGGAATCCCCCAACTTTCTGATTTTTATTATTATTTCAAAGTTTACATACCTTAATATTTCTTCTTTATAAAGTGAAATCTCTGGATATTGACAATGCAAGAAATCCTATGTCCACCACTCAAATACCATGAAAGTTCCATCACTGTGCAATTTCCTCTAAAGAATAGTCATTTAATATTTTATGCAACTTAAAGAGAACACATTTGCAGATCTTCCTAAGGAAGAAACAATATACTTACTAACTCTCTCACTACCCAGTTCTTCCCTATTCCAACCCATTTTTGTACCCAGTTGCTCCTACATCCACTTTCTCCTGGCGAATATTGATCTATTTTTATCCCTGTGGTTGTGCAAATTTCAGGCTGATATGTGAATGTAGTTATATAATATGTGGTCATTTGATTCTGAAATCATTTACTTAGAAAAATGCCTTTACAATTCATAGATGTTTTGAATGAATCAATGAGAAAGTTAATGCCAGACACAAAGGATGAGAGACTTGAGACTTTTTTTATGGTACCTTGTAAATCTACTATGTCCTTCAACCAGGATTTCATTAAATATATGACTTTAGAGAGGTACTCCAAAAGGAGACTGATTTTTAATTTATCCCTAATTTAGCAAGTGAAGGTTTTAAACCATGTTTCAAAATTTTTTGATTAAAAATAACATAATTTAATATTTTATTAACTTTAATATAGAACAAATTTCTCAGATTTCCTGAGGCAGATACTGTATGCTGGCTCACAGACCTTATCTGATGTCTCCCTATATCAATCCCTGTTCTTTGCTTCTTCACAGTGGTGGAGGATGCATGTGCTTACGTTGATAACCCACACCTCCCTCCCTTGCAGCTAACTGTGGCCAGTAGCACAGTTCTTGCCTGTGACTACTTCATACATCTTCACTTCTCTTTCTTCCTGCCTGGAATGTGGACATGCTGATGTTCATTTTGATCAAGGCTCAGTATCAACTTGGAGAGAGTGAATACAACAGGTGGAGCAAGTAGAAAGAGCCTGATTCCCTGTGGCACTGTTGTGCAGTCGCACAAGCCGTGGACCTGCCCTGATCTTGCTTGCATGAGATGCTTGCACAGCTTGCATCTCACCTGATGTGTTCATGTTTGCTGTTGCTAATCTCCAAACTTGTTGCTAACTGAGGCACACTGCAGTGGTGCTATATACAGGGGTCCTTGGGATGTTTAAGAAGTATCTGAGGATGAACTGGAAATTCAGTGAAATGACTATTTTTATGAAGTTCACTATGTTGAGTCCCTATTAATTGAAAAATGTTGTGCTAGACTTCTGCAGCTATGAAAATAGCCTAACATTTCTTCCTTCCATAAAGAAGCTTATGACGCAATTTAGACAATGCTGTGTGTACTCGAGAGAACCTTGGATTTGGAACTGAGATCTGGGTTCAATGTATCTCTTAATTAGCCATTTGATACATCTTTATTTATGAATTTATTGCTGCTGTTTATTAGATACTTATTTATGATATACCAGGTACTCTGTAATGAGATCTTAACACAAAGAAGCACTTGCTCTTCATAAATATATTAAGTAGAATTTAGAATTATTCCACATTTTGCAGAAAACTGAGGGTCAGTAAAATGAGCATTCACGCAGCTAGTAAATGGCAGAGCTATAATTCAAATTGAAGGGTGTCCAAATTCAACCTTTTCCAGCTTCAACATTCTCTTCTACAAAGCGTTTCCTGCTTCACACTGCTTTTCTCAGAACTGAGAAAAAAATGAAATTGGGATTGGAAGTAGTTATTTTTTCCATCATGCTGTGCTCTAGAGTTATTCAGTGTTAGTCCTATACCTGGCACATGACATGTACTCAAAGATGGATTTATATCAACAGTGGGGATAAATAAAAATTATGTGGCCAATTAACTTTGTATTAAGATAGATGGTGATAAGTGGAACAAAGTGCAAGGAGAATCAGAAGAAAAAGATTGATTCCAGTTAGACATGTAAAAGGACATAATGCCTGTTGTGCTAGCTTTGTGTAGCTGTGACCAAAATGCCTGACAAAAGCAATTTGAAAGAGGAGAAGTTTATTTTGAGGCTACAGTTTCAGAGGTCTCAATCTGTAGTCAGCTGACTCTACTGTTCTGGGTCTGAGGTGAGACAGAACATCGGCATGGTGGAGGAAAGCTGTCAGTCATTGCATCCAGGAATCAGGGAGAACACTGCCATGGGGACAAGATAATCCCTAAGGTCATGCCCCCACTGACCTACTTCCTCCAACCACACTCTACCTGCCTCAAGTTACCACTCTGTCTTCCTTCCAAATGCTTAATTTATCAAATGGATTAATCCACTGATGCAGTTGCAGCTCTCATAATCTCATCATTTCAACTCTGAATATTCCTTCATTAACACAGGAGCTTTTAGGTGACACTTCATATCCAGATCATAATTCAGGTGATGACAACACATTTGCATCTTTGAAGATGACTGGGACTTTGCGTATCTGTGAGGTCCTCTCAGTGAGCATCAGGTAGGTATCTGTGGCAGGTCCCCACCTCCAAGAATACCACCGGCATCATCGACAGGAACCACATTTTCCTCTTCTTGGGGCTCAGTGTTCTCAGCACAGACCATGGACATGGTGTGTGCTGATGGTGCTTTGATGGAGATGCTTTGATTTAGCAAGATTCCTTACTTTGTTGAGGACAAACAGGTAATAGTTTACTTTCTAATCTATTACTTAGAAATGTCTGAAGCATATCTCCTAGACTTTCAGGAACGAGATTCTAATGTGTCATGAGAGACACTCCAAGGGCTTTAAAGACATTTTGTCATTATGTTTCTTCTTGTGACATTTTGCTGTGTTTCCTCCAGAACAAAATGTGGAGAAATGTCATCAACAAAATGGAAAATACAAATTAAGTTTAGACTCATCTATTATATCTGTATTGTGTCAGTTCTATAATTTTAACTAAAGGGCATTGAAATGCATGAGAAGAAACGGGAAAATCCATAGAAGTGAATGTTCAATGAATTTACTCATTTTTTCAAAAATCTATCTAATGCCTAATAAACGTGTCAAGCATCACCATAGGCGTTAGAGGTACAGCAGAAAACTGAACCATCTTGGTGGTTTGGGGGTATATTATTCAAAAAAATCTGTATATTTATCTTTTACTCTTTATTTCTAATACTCACCCCCCAAAAGGCTCTTTGCTGATCCTATTAAGTGCCACTGTTCAAGTAGCTTTGGGGGCATAAAGATCATTGTTTTCTATATCTGATTATCTTATCATGCCTAGCTCAGTGTATGTGTGTAGGTCAGGGGCAAAGGGGAAGAGACACAGGGATTTAAAAAGAAAATGGGCTTTGGAATCAGAAAGTAGCGTTAGATATAATCTTCATGATATTCACTTGTTAACTATTTCTTGAGTGGCTACTCTGTGCCAGATACAGAAGGTACAGTGGGAAACAGGATAGGCTTATCCAGCCCCTTCTTTTTTGTGGCTCATATTCTATTGAAGAGAGACAGAATTACATTGGTGTGTGGGTTCTGGTCCTCTGATAAACAAGCATATAGACATTTACTGGAATATACTAGTGAAGGAAACAGAGTCAGGGGTAACTGGGAGCACATGGGAGAGATATCAGACAGTACACACCTGATGCTTGAGGAAAGGAGGAAGAGGTCAGGATCATGTAGAGAAAAGTCTCCGTGTGGTTCTCAAAGTATTGAGAAAGCTGCTGTCATTGGAGGTGTAAGCTCATGGCCCACAAATGATGGAGGCAGGAGATGGGAAGCAAACCTCGGATCAGCAAGCTTTCCTTTATTCTGCAGCAAAGTCAATCCATCAGGGTATGCAAATGGCCCCCAGGTTACAGAAGGAGTCTGGGTTTCCTAGTCTCATTGGAGACTGTGGATGTGCAGTTTGGACAGTCAGGGGCTAGCTGTGCAGGTTAAAATTTAACTTAGGAAGGTAGTTGTAAAAAGTCTGAAACTCATTGTCACTGGGAAAAGCTCACAACTCGATGTTCCCTGCATGCCTTCCTTCCTTTGGTATCCACTGTTACCTAGAGCTTCACTGTTTGCTTTTCTCCTTTCAGGATTCATCTGCAATGGGGAAGGATAAAAGTTCAGGGCCCAGCATTTCAGTATTGGCCTCCATCCTTCATCATCCACTGGGATTGGGAAGAGGTAATGGTTGCTTTTGGTGGAGATGCTGGGGATGAACCCAGGAAGGGATGAAAGTTTGATTTTTCCCCTCAGGGCCAATTGTTATTGGGAAAGTGTGCACTGGGAGAGGTTTAATGTTGGGCCAATTTCCCCTCCCTCCTCCTGAGCCACACTGTCCCCCCATTTTTCCTGGGGTACTCTCTTATAGGAATATTATTTTCTATAACCCTTCAAGAGGCAACTTGCATCCACCAGGAAGGACCTGTTTTGTATGACTCAGGTTCTGTCCTGGGCTTGGGGTGGCTGGTGGGCAGGTGTCTTGAGTGCTTCAGTCACTGAGTTTCCCACTCCTCATTCAGGGATCCCAGAGGTGACTTTGCATGCTTGCCATGACAGTGTGTTGTGTGTCATGATTGGGAAGCACAGGGTTCTAGGGGAACACAGAGTGATGGCCACAGGTGTCCCTGAGGAAGGGATGTGTGGGGTGATAAGTCAAACTTACCCAAGAGAGGAGACAAAGTAGGGAGAGCATTTCAGTCACATACAATGGCATTTAAGAGACAGAACCTACAGTTGCTGAAAGGAAGGAAAGGAAAGCAGTTTGAAGACAGCATGGGAAAACAGGGAACAAGGGAGGAAGGAGCCAGGAGTTGGGAAAAGATGTAAGGTAGGGGGCAAATCCTAGTCTAGCGAGCAAATAGGCAGCTTAGGTTGATATCAAGGACAGTTGAAGCATTTGAGCATGGGGAAGAATGGAGCTGTGTCACATGATCACCTTTGCAGTTTAGAAATTCCACTCTGGTGGCTCTGGGGAGTGCAGACTGGTTGAGAGCAAAACTGGAAGACTGAAGACACCCTAGGAGGCTCTCAGGGCAGTGGTGCTGAACTGCTGCTCCATGTGTGGACGTTTGAGCCGCAACTAGGAGAGCAAATGGCAGATTGCTAATTGATTGAGCGTAGTGGAGAGAGAAATTAAGGAGGGTCCCAGACTGATCTCTTTGGCCATGGGATATGGAAGGATTGCTCAAATTCTTAAGGCTTTGGTCTCCTGGTCTGAAAAATGAAGGCAATAAAGACTACCACATCAGGGTGGTTCAAAGTTAAATTAGATAAAATAAATAAAGTATTGAGCACAGTATAGTTTAAGTGGTAATTCCTTGTGGACTTCTGTATGCAGGAGGATTTAAGGTGTCCCCCTACTGGAGAATCAGATTAACCATTGAGAAAATTAGGTTTTCTGTCTCTGATCTATCCTCTCTTTTTCTGTTCCCATCTCTTAGATTATTACGCTGCATATGAATAAACTCAACTTTAACTCAAGGATTTTAATACAGTGAACCATTATATTAATTCTCCTGATAGGAAATCCAAACCCTTAGAATGAAAGATGCAGAATAAATGATGATCAATCTATATCCAATACCAAGGCAGGTTAATATTTTTCTCTGGGTTAGGTGTGCATTGGTCTCCCTGTTATCTCTTATTGAGTCTTAAGCTAAGTGACACAGGGAGAGAAGAAAAAGTGGAAATGGATAAATTCAAGGAGCCTTGCTGACTGGCCTTGCTGTGACATCCCCTGCCCCACCTCCTCATTGAGCCTCTGTAAAGTCCTCTTTACCCTGAGCCCAACCCATGTCTGCCCCAGGAAGCCAGAATCAATTCCCCTGCCTGCAGTCAGATCCTTGGGACACCACCACCTTCTGCAGGGCCTTCCTCTAGTGGTGTCAACCAAGATCCTCGCCTGAGGCAGAAGCCAAGCACTCACCACAGCTGGGACAATGTCTCCTGTCACAGCTGTGCACCCTTTTATGATGGCATTTCCATGGGATTCCAGGCTCTGCTCTGAATACCTGAACCCTGAGCACTGGCCCTGTGTTCACTAGAATATGACTAGGGTTATCACACTTGACTGCACATGTTAAAACACAGGTGCCTAAGCCCCAGCTCATGTCCTCTGAACCAGCATCTTCTGGGCTGGCTGGAGGAATCTACATGTTAGGGAAAACACTCTAAATGTAGACTTTGCTTCTAAAGTGCTGTCCTCAGACCAGAAACATGGGCATCACCTGGGAGCTGTTGAAAATGCAGACTCTCTGGCCCCACCCAGACCTGTGAATCACTCTGCATTTTAAACATGATTTCCATGTAATCAGTTAGACATTAAAGGTTTTTGAAGCACCATTCTAGATCTGGATGCTCAGTTATGGTAGCTTTTGCTCCTTCACCCCCAACCAGGCAACTGTTTGGAGACAGCTTTGGTTGTCATAACTGGGAAGATGGTAATGGAACCTGGCTAGGCTACAATGAGCAGGACACACCCCCAGTCCAGGACAAAAGAATAGCAAGTCAGTAATGTGAGCAGTGCTCATGCTGAGAATCCCCAGGCTATTATTATTGCAACCAAGTGGGTAGATTAGTTTGGGAGTCAGCCACCTGCAAAGGCTAAGCCAAAGCAGCTGGTTATCTGAGAGTCCAGCTGAAGGTTGTGGAGCAGGCTCTGCCTTCTCAGCCAGAGCTAAGAGAATAGACTCTGGGGTCCCAGAGCTTGGGACTGAGTCCCAGATTTTCCCCTCGTACGCTGTCTTAGGCCACTGAGGAGATAGAGGCCAACCAATGACAACAAGCACAGGCTTTTTACTGAGAGCTCACTGTGCGAGATTTAACCACCATCTCTTGTGTTCGGCAGACTCAGAGGCTGACAGGCATAGGAGTGTCTTGCAGTGGAGGACAGAGAAGGCTTGATGGAGATGTTGGCATAGAAAGCTGGGTCAGGCTGACTAGAAAAGGGGCCTTCTGGGGGTTTGCAAAGTAGAATATGCATCCTAAATTGAAAATGGGGACAGAGGCTTGGATGTCTCAGCTATTAAATCCTGGTTGCCTGGGGATGATTGGTGCATAAATTGATATTTATATTTCTAGTTTGTTACTAAAAAAAAAGAAATAAAAAGCAAAGTCCCTACAAGTACAAGTCTACCTGAGAGCAGGCTGGCTTCCCGAGTGGTTAATTAGATGAGAAGGTGGTTTCCCCAGAGCAGGTTCCTACAGGCGATGGGTCAATGTTCTATTATCTGGTCCTACCTTCATACACCCAGTCTCTACAACTTATAAATTACTTTGAACCTCAGCATCTCCTCATCTACATGTCTCCTCACCTAGAATTGAAAAATCTCATCTGCGTAGAAGTTAGGCCAAGGAGATGTTCACCACCATCACCTCCACAGCTGCTTCTGAGTTTGCTCTCCTGGGCTGTGACCTCACAGGCTCCCACCAAGGGGTCTGGACCTGCACATCTACAAAAACACAGGTCAGCAAGAGTTTGGGGCTAGTGTTTCCAAGTCACAGAGTGGTTACAACATGCTTCATGCTTTTTAGTTGCAGGAAGGAAACATTAGAGAATGTGGGAGTCACTGTTACTATCAGGATGTGAGTCAGAGGCTGATTGGTTTCATTTATAGCTGTTTGACCTTGGGGTTATGAAAATCCCTGTAGAACTCTATTATAAAACAGGGACAATACCTGCATCTATTGGTGAAGATAAACTAAATATTTCCTGTCAACCCACTGAGAGGGCGACTGACGGAACAAGGACTCTGCAAACGTCAGCTCTTCATTGCTGTCATCACTGAGGCAGCCAGGAGAGGAGGGTGCTCTAGAGGTGGGGACAGAAGCCTCCCTTGAGGTGGCAGGGCCTGCCCTCTGGGCTTCCTTGTCACTCTAGGTCTGCTCCTTAGTGCTGGACAGTTCCCATCACAGGCCCTGGGGTCACCCAGGTGTTTGTCATTGAGTAGAATCCTGTGAGGGAAGCCTATCAATCCACAGGTGATTAACTCAGGTGAAGCTTATGCACTGGGGTTTTGAAAACCACCTTGCAATCTCCTGTTGCTCACTGTGGAGACACGGGGATGGTCTGAGGCAATCCTGGCCTCCTCACACCTACTGTAAGTCACAGGAACTTCACAGCTCATCTTTTCCCCTTATAGCAGGATGGGGATGACTTCTGAGACCAGGATCTTCTGGGCCGGTGATTGGAGTTTTCTCCCTTAGTCTGGGGAAAGCAGTGTATCCTGCTCTATATTCTATACTGTGGCTCTGATACAGAGGTCTTGCTAAGATAACCCACCACATAGGCACATAGGTGAAGGACACGCAGAAGGTCTTTGGGCATAGACAGATTCTGCAGTGGGGAGCTTCACTAAGTAAAGAGAATTATAGGAATTTTAGTCATTGTGAGCATGCTTCTGATTTGCATAGCTAGTCAACAATGACTGCAACCAGGACACTCGTATGTTTGGAATTATCTGAAATCAGGGACTTTTTTTTTTTAAGAGCCTTATGCTGGTACATGTTGACATTTTGATTGATTGGGGACATCTGCTGTTGGTGTGGGGGTTGGGAAGAGGGGCAAGCCTGGATGGCTAAGTGCCTGACGGGGTCTTCCATGAACGCCTCCTTCCCTTGAGGCAGATGCCTGACAGCATGGGAGCTGAGTATTGGAACTCGGCTTTATCTGGAGGTCATCAGGCTGCACATGGTACATTGCTGCCATGTCCCACTGGCAAGAGAATTGTATGTCATGGTAGCTTGGGAACAGGCTAAGGGCTGATGGTCCACACAGGAGGAGAGAGGGAGTAGCTGGGAGCATTGTGGATGCTGTAGGATCAGGTGCTGCCTTTCCACTCTCAGGGCAAAATAATGGGGAAGAGAAAACAGAGTTGTGATAGGAGTTTTGGTGTATTCTTAATTGAGATGATTTTTTTCTTAATTCCCTTATAAATTACAAGCCTTGGAATGTATAAAATGCCTATTTGTTTTGACTGTGATAAAGGAAAACATTGCCAAGAAGCTTGATGTGAGATTTGAGTGAAAAGCCCTGAGTTCAGGGTTAGTGCAGAGGGGCTCCTTCAGTTTCCCTGTGTGCAGGTTCTTGCTGACTCAATGGGGAGTCACTGTCATTTCCCCACCAGTGAGCAGTGGAGGCCCATGGGGTTCTCTTCTAGGTGGCAGACGGCCTGGTCACATCTGCAGCATGACCTGAGGTGGGCAGGGAGCAAAGCTTCTGAAAGTGTTGGAGACAGACCTGGGTGGGGAGGAAGAGAGAGCTGCTGGCACTGAGCCAGGGGTCTCCAAAGACAGAGGAGCTGAGGCTGGTGGAAAGGAAGGAGGCGAGAGTCCAACAGTGTGAAGAGGAGCTCAAGAGGGGAGCGGCTTGAGGAGGAGGATTCTCAGGAAGTAATAGTCCACATATTGGAGAGAAGATTATTAGGAAACTGTGAAGTGAGCTGTGAAAGGGGAGGCTGGCTCTGCAGGTGTGATGAGAGGAGCACTGGAGTGTCCTTGCAGGTGCGAGGACATGGTCCTTGGAGTGAAGAGCTGGGGAGGTGCCAGGGCTGCATTCCAAGCAGGATGGCACTAAGTGGCACAGATGACTGAGAGAAATGGATGTCATCTGGCTCACTTTCCTGTCCCTAGGAAGGAAAGGGAGGATGTGGAAGGCCCTTTTCTGCATCCTTGGTGTAGGAGAGATGGGAGGGAGAATTTTTTCCATCTTTTTTTTCTTTTCAAGAGATTGCTTGTTAATAACTGCAATGATGAATCTGCTGCTATAAACTTCGCCCCCTGTGGACCACCTCCTCAGGAGATACCTGCACTGGAAAGTCAGCAGAAGGTGTCTAGAAACGTGGGCAAGGGTGGGTTGATGGTTATGAAAATTCGAGAAGCTTGTACTAACTAGACTCTGTACAATTATTTTTCATGTGTGGGAATCACAAGCTTATTAGCCAACAGGCTCGTTGAAACTCTACTACACTCCCTGGGTCCTCTCTTCCTGACTTGATGGAGCACATCAAAATACCTTTCTCTCCATCTTTTGATGAGGGGCCAAGGTACTGAAGCAATGGCTGTTTTGCAGAGTGGATGTTCACTGTAGGTCATAATCCAGCAGAAGGGAGACTGTTTTGTTATTTTTCCTATTGTTTGTCCTTTAGGGTAGGCACATATATTGTAAGATCAAAATATTAAATTTGTTCATCTGCTATCCTAATAAAAAAATGAAGCCTCTTAAGGACCTAGGTGCAAAGTTTGGGGGAGATCACTGTAGAGATCTACCTGATCTCTACAGTGTCTGTTCCCTGAGCCCTGGAAAAATTTAACTGAATGAATGATCATTAAGTGACATAGTTGAAGGGAAGAGAAACCCTGCATTAATAATTACTCATTCCAGGGAACATTTACATCTTTGTTTGGGCACCTCTTACCCTAATGACTCTCCCTGACACCCTAGGAAAAGAGAAAACATCAGGAGACCATACAAAATGAGCTGTGTATTGCAACTAAACTGTCTTTGCAAGTGTGCTGGAGAGAGTGAATCACAATTTAAATCGATGCATGATTGATGAATGTAACAAACCAAGGCTGGGGTCTTGGTATCTTTAGGATGTTCTGGGAACAAGCATGCAGTTTGCTTGTTTGCTCTCAGAAACTGTGCCCTGAAATAAAGTAATCTAAAGAGATCACACCATACTAAAAAATGCCAAGTTAAAATATTAAATTTGGAGTTAAAAATACAAAGATTAAAAAGATTGAATAGAGTTCAAAGATTGGTATCAACTTTTCTCTGATTCTTGTTCTTTAAAACTTGCCTCAAATAGCAATTTGTTATGTTTAACATGGACATGGTGGCAATTCAATTTAAATGCCTTAAAATAACATATACACAAGTTTATCTGCCCTCTTATAGGGAGGACTACCCTGGGAACTTTGCAGCTTTTTCTCCTTTATATGCATGAGGCATAGAGTGGGCAGAGGTTGCACATTCTTGATTCCTAATGAGAGCAGCCCAGCCTAGCAAGAGTCTTTTGTACAAAACACTCTTTATTTAATGATGAACAGGAATGCAGGTCTCTCTCTCTCCTTTCTGAATCACTGTCTTCTCAGCAGTGCAGAAAGCCAGTGGTCAACAGGTAAGGTGGCTGTTGGTCAAGACTCAGACCTGGGGGAAGAAGATTTGGTATTCCAGCAGGTGAAGGAAGAGGTGAGGTGCAGGTGAATAGTAGACATGCTTTATCTGGAGATGGGAGCAGCCCACCTCAGCCCCTGTGTCTTTCCACAGGTCTTTTTTATGTACAGGCAGACCAAGAAGGCACATCGCCAACAGGTTATGTAAGTGGGCACACGCTCACAAGCAAATGTTTATGACCTTGAGTAAATATGCTGAATCAGGGTGTTCATTACCTTGGCCACCTTGGCTACTATAAACAGCCTGCCATAAGCCTCCACAAGGGAGCCTAACTACAGCCAACGTGGGCCTGCCCTGCAGCTGCTCTCAGGTGAGTGCAATAGCTCCTATTCCAAGGATTCCATGGCGTATTTATAATGAAGGAAATGAGAGACACTATGGAGTCAGGATAGGAATTAGAACTTCTGGGTTTGGATTCTAGGTCTGCCATTTATTCTTGCCCTTGGGGAATTAATTTCATTTCCAGGATACTGTGTGGGGCTGGAATCTTATGTCTGTGTTCTTGTTATCACCTTGTGCTGTGGCCCTAAGATTCCTAAGTCTCATTTGAGTCCACCTTTCTGTTCATCCTGTGGCTGCAATCTCCAAAATTCTTTGTCATTTCCACTTGGACTGTCCAAATGGGTTCTAAGAATCGGGACAACTCAGGACATTTGAGTAGTACTTATTCCTGGCCATCCCTCTCCTCTGCAAGACTGAATTTTACCAGGAAGAGAGCAGTGTGTGGAAACCCATGGGGATTTTACTCCAGGCCACATCTCAGGAATTTTAAATTTTACCTGAATCTCTGAGTGTGGAGTCCCTCTCTTCACACATGCTCCCTCCATCTGCGCCATATTTGTTGGATCTAAATATGTATGTATGTAGGTAGAGATACATTTAAAGTAACCAAGAATGTGAATAGATGCAATAGGGTATTAGATAAATATTAGGTTCTCAAGGTATGTTTGCTAATTAATCTTCCTCAGTGGTTTTCTAAACATGTCATGAATGTAAAATAGTATGGTACAAAGCATAACTTCAACTTCCTAAACCTTGTGTTTGGCAGAAAAGAAGAGTGGATCTGAAAGAATTTTATCTGATTGATAGAGATTCACATATTTTAAGGTGTTTTTATTATCATTCCTTGTCATCCTGGGGATTGAACCCAGTACCTCACACGTGCTAGGCTAGTACTCTACCATTGAGATTTTTAATTTATTTTGGGGGAATGTGTCTTGCTAAGTTGCCCCAGAGTGACCTTGAACTATCAATCTTCCTGCCTCAACCTCTGGAGTAGCTGGGATTTCAGGTGTGCACCTCTGTGCCTGGTTGTATTCTGAGTTTCAGAGAAGGAGGGAGAGAGTTTCAAAGACCTGAGTACTGCAAGAAAGAAAAAGGAAGGCCTCTGGGGGCCATGGAGGTGACTGCCATCTCTGCCAGTGTGCCAAATGCCGGTTAAGACTGTGTTGAGGGGACATGGCTGCACAGAGAGAAGATTCTGGTGCAAGATGGAGCATTTCTACCTATCCTTAGGTATTCACACAATCTTTTATTTGGGACTGTGACATTGCCAGGAGCATCTTATTAATGGGAAGGGTTATTTGACTTTGAGACTTGACATTTCTGTTCTCAGGATTTTGACTTATTTGTTTCAAAAACATCACACCATATTCCTCAACCATTTAAGAAAGTGTGCTTTCTTAGTAACGAAGTTCACATTTTACCACAAGATCTATTTGAAATAAATTATGTGTGATTGCATGCAGCATGAACAAATTCACTGAGCCTCTGCATCAGAACCCAGGATCTTCCAATATATGAATACACCACAGTGAATCCCAATATTGTGTATATCCACAAGACTGGGATCCTAATTAGAATAAGACATACTCCATGTTTGTACAAATATGGAAAAATAAACTCTGTTGTTTTGAATAACTAAAAAGAACAACAAAAGAAATATTGCTATCCTTGCTTTTGTTTTGTTTCTATACCTGTAAAATGTTTCCCTTGCGTGTGTTTTATAGCAGTAGTGTGTGAGAATATGCCAAAAATGAATGTTGGTAAAGCCCTTGTGTCAGAGGTTATGGAATTCATAAAATAGTCTGCTTGTGATAAAGGAACCTCTTTGAAAGCTTGTTTCTCGCTGTTATCTCCACCCAACTTGATGGGCCTCTGCAGGGTGAGCATTTCTATGCTTGGCTGTCATCCTTTGGCATTTTGGTAGGAATGAGTGTATTGTGTCTTAGTTGTGCAGAGACAAGGGAAAATAATGACACAAACTCTAATGGGAATAATAATGCCCTGCCCCCCAACATGGGCCAATGTCCTAATTTCCCAGAATTTGTGAATGTTACCTTACACAGCAGAAGTATTTTTCAGATGATGAAGTGAAGGACCTTGAGAAAGGAAGATTTTTGTGGATTATCTTAGTGAGCCCAAGCTCATCAAAAAAGGAGGAAAGCATTCCTGGCCATGGTCAGTGGGAGGCACGACGGTGGAAGAAAGAATCAGAGATGCAGCAGTTTGGGAAGAATTCTCTAAGGTTGCTGGTTGTTTTAGTCAGCTATTTTGCTGCTGTGACTAAAGGACCCAACCAGCACAATTGTAGAGGAGGAAAAGTTTATTTAAGGGGCTCACAGTTTCAGAGGTCTTAGTCCATAGAAGGCCAGCTCCATTCCTTGAGGTGAGGCAGAACATCATGGCAGAAAGAGTGTGGCAGAGGGAAGGAACTCACAGGGTGATCAGGAAGCAGAGAGAGACTCCACTTGTCAGATACAAAATACATACCCCAAAGCTGTGCCATCCTCCGGCCACACTCTACTAGCCTTCTGCAACCACACAGTCAATCCCTATCAGGGGATTAAATCACTGATTGGGTTAAGGTTCTCACAGCCCAATTATTTCTTCTCTGAACCTTCTCACATGAGTTTTTGGGGGACACCACATCTAAACCATAACACTGGGGTTGAATGAAGATGGAGGAGGGGGCCACACACAGAGAAGGGCAGGCAGCCGTGAGAAGCTGGGAAAGGCAGGGTCACAGCTGTTTCCAGAGAGCCTCAGCAAGGAGCAGCCTGGAGAACTCGTCAGTCTTCAGAGCCTAGGAGTACAACATTGATATTTGCATTCTTTAAGCCACCAAGTGTAAGGTCCTTACTGCAGCACGTGAGAACTCACTGCACCTGCTCTCCTGCAGGAGGGTCACGGACCTCACCTGGTGCTCCTGGTCCAGAGGACACTTTCCTCTAGGAGCTGCTCTGCTGTGTGAGCTGCTGTCTTCCCATCAGACCTGCAGGACTTGCTTCAGATGAGTGTCTTTCAAGCATTTTTACTGTGAGATTTCCCTGGAAAGAAGGGTCCTGCATAAGATGGAGCTGATCCAGGCAGGAGGTCAGGGGTCTCAAGCAGAGTTGGGGTCTGCCAGGAGTGTGGTAAGGGCAGCAGCTCCGGCTGAGGGGAGACCTGGGCCCCACCAGCTCCAGCTATGTGTATGAGCATCAGGCTTCTTGCACAATACAAATGGGAGAAATTTTAAGGATGATGTATCATGTGGATAATCAATGAAAACCGAATTATGAGGTTATTGACAGTTGTGGAACTCTGTTTTAATAGCTTAGTGTCTTCTTGAGAAAGCACATTCTATATTTTCTCAGTAGACCATGAAGAAATGAAGGGGGGCATATTTATTAAAAGTAACATTTTTT
>JAJEJO010050479.1:0-47584 GCA_020662805.1 Glaucomys volans
CTACATTTTTAAAGAGAAAGAGTATATGTGGTATGATTTCTATGTGGTTTTATTCTACCATTTTCAATACAGTGTCTTTAGCTCTGGAGCTAACCCTCAACTTTTGACATCTTTTCTTAAAAAAAAATATGTATATTATGACTAAGAACCTACATATTGTTGGCCGGTATCTCAATGATTCTCTTGTCTGTACAAAAAATTACTCATCCTTTTCTTGTGAGCAGAGCAAATATCTAAACTCATTCATGCAAAGGAAAAATAATATCTTGGCAATTAAATAGGAATTCTAAAGGGAACATATGCTCACCCAGGAAGACCACATTTCTGTAGTTCTCTAACATCATCTCCATAGAAGTTTGCTGAACAGGCTGCAGGCATTCCCATTCCTCTTCAGAGAAATCAATGGCCAATCCCTGAATGCCGGCAGTTCCTGAAATGAGAATAAGTAATTGAATAGCACATTGACCAAATAATCATTTGTCAAGTTTTTAATTAGACTGAGGTTGAAATAAGGGAAGGTAGAGCTGGCTCTCATGGAGGTGAGTGACTTATTTAATACCATGCTTTTAAATACAGTAATACTATTTCCTAATTCTGAGGAGTTAGTTTTCATATGTCCCAAAAGAACATATGTATTTATATATGTGCATGTGTGTGTATATCTATATGCCCATATATACATGCAAATACATACATATATTTTCCACTTTCATGAAATAAAATGTAAAATTAGGGCATCAGCACAAGTCTGAACATTTTAATTGCTATTTTATATTTCATAAAATTAATTGTGAGACAGCGATCATCGGTGGCTGCCTGAATCCTCACAGTTGAGCTATGATCTTTCGGCACCATTGTGCAGCGGCTCCTGGAGAGCTCCAGCATGGAGCAACTGAAGTCGCCAGATCAAGCAGGGAGCTTAGGCCCTTTGTCGCCATTTTATAGCGTCCCTGGGAGAGAGCAACCACCTGCCACTTCCTGAGCCCCCAGCGAGGAGCTCAGGCCTGCCTGGACTCTCAAGCCCAGTGTCTCCATCACTGAGCACAGTTCTGTGCCCCCACCCAAACTTGGTCTAGTGCCCAGGTCCACACCCTGGCCCGGGGTCTAGCACCTTGCTGTTTCTGATTGTCTATCAACACCAGGTTGCCTCTGCCCAGAAGTTTTGATCATGCCCAACCTTGAGGTAGTGGGACAGCAGATATCTTTTGTCACTGCTTGATCAAGGACCTCTCAAACATCAGGTGAGTTACTGTAAATCTGCTGGGACACTTTAAGTCTTTACAGGGAAATCACAATCCCTCTGATTTGCACTATTAGAGGGGAAGATACACGAGCAACGTGAGAAAACACAAGAAGAAAGTGTCCCAAACAAACCTAGATGATATATCAAGAGAACCCAAAGACAGCATGGTAGAAGGAATGACAGAAAGGGAGTTCAGAATGTTCATAATTAAAATGATCCCAGAGGAGAATGATATGACAAGAGAGCAAATTCAGGCTATGAATAATCAGCTAATAGAGCAATTGCAGGAAGCAAAAAATCATTTCAATAAAGAGATAGAAGTTCTGGAAAAAAAAACACACACACACACAGCAATCCTTGAAGGAAACAAGGAAAGGAAGAAACAATAAACCAAGTTAAAAACTCAATAGAAAGCATAATTAACAGAATAGATCACTTGGAAGACAGAACATTAGATAATGAAGACAAAATATTTAATCTTGAAAACAAGGTCGAACAAACAGAGAAGATGGTTAGGAATCATGAAGGAAACCTCCAAGAAATATGGGACATCAGGAAAAGACCAAATTTAAGAGTTACTGGGATTGAGGAAGGCACAGAGATACAAACCAAGGGTATGAATAATCTGTTCAATGAAATAATATCAGAAAATTTCCCAAATATGATGAATGAGATGAAAAATCAATTACGAGAAGCTTACAGGACACAAAACACACAGAATTACAACAGATCCACACCAAGGCACATTATAAGAAAATACCTAACATACAAAACAAAGACAGAAATTTAAAGGCTGTGAGAGAAAAGCATCAGATTACCTACAGGGGGAAACTGATACAGATATCAGCAGATTTCTCAGCCCAGCCCCTAAAAGCAAGAAGGGCCTGGAACAACATATTTCAAGCTCTGAACGAAAACGGATGCCAACCAAGAATCTTATACCCAGCAAAACTTACCTTCAGATTTGATGATGAAATAAAATCCTTCCATGATAAACAAAAGATTAAAGAATTCACAAAGAGAAAGCCTGCCCTACAGACCATTCTCAACAAAATATTTGAAGAGGAAGAAATGAAAAACTACAATGTCAGTCAACATGGGGAAGAATTACCCTAAAGAAAGAGCCAATCAAAGAGAAACAAAGTTAAGCTAAAAACCCCAAAAAAGCTAAAATGACAGAAAATACAAGTCATATCTCAATAATAACCCTGAATTTAAATGGCCTAAAATCATCAATCAAAAGACAGACCGGCTGATTGGATTAAAAAGAAAGACCCAACAATATGCTTCCTTCAAGAGGCTCATCTCATAGAAAAACATGCCCACAGACTAAAGGTGAAGGGTTGGGAAAAAAATATCATGCACATGGACTGAGTAGAAAAGCAGGGGTTTCCATCTTCATTTCAGATAAAGCAGACTTCAAGCCAAAGTTAGTCAGAAGGGATAAAGAAGGACATTTCAGACTGCTTAAAGGAAGCATAAATCAGCAAGACATAACAGTCATAAATATTTATGCACCAAACAATGGTGCATCCATGTATGTCAATCAGATCCTCTGAATTTCAGGAAACAAATAGACCAAAACACAATAATACTGGGGGACTTTAACACTCCTCTCTCACCGTTGGACAGATCTTCCAAGCAAAAATTGAACAAAGAAACCACAGGACTCAATGACACAATCACTAGTTTGGACTTAACAGACATATATAGCATATTCCATCCATCAAAAAGCAAATACACTTTCTTCTCAGCAGCTCCTGGTTCCTTCTCTAAAATAGACCATATGGTATGCCACAAAGCTACTCTTAGCAAATACAAAAACAGAGATACTACCTTGTATACTAGCAGATCATAATGGAATGAAAGTAGATATCAATGATAAAGGTAAAAACAGAAACAACTCCGAGACCTGGAGATTAAATAATACGTTATTGAATGATGCATGGATAACAGAAGACATTAGGGGGGAAATTAAAAAATTCTTAGAGGTCAACAAGAACAAAGACACAACATATCAAAATCTCTGGGATACTATAAAAGCAGTGCTAAGAGGAAAATTCATCGCATGGAGTGCATTTAATAAAAGAATGAAAAGTCAACAAAAAAATGACCTCACACTACAGCTCAAAGCCCTAGAAAAAGAGGAACAGATCATCACCAAAAGTAGTAGAAGACAGAAAATAATTAAAATCAGAGCTGAAATCAATGAAATTGAAGCAAAAGAAACAATTCAAAAAATTGACAAAACAAAAAGTTGGTTTTTGAAAAAATAAACAAAATTGATAAAGCTTTAGCTACACTAATGAAGAGAAGGAGAGAGAAACTCCAAATTACTAAAATTCGTGATGGAAATGGAAATATTACAACAGACACAATTGAAATACAAAACATAATAAGAAGCTACTTTGAAAATGTATACTCCAACAAAATAGAAAACCTGGAAGACATCGACAGGTTTCTAGAGGCATACAAGCCACCCTAAATGAATCTGGAGGACATGCACAACTTAAATAGATCAATTTCAAGCAATGAAATAGATGAAGTCATCAAAAGCCTACCAACAAAGAAAAGTCCAGGACCAGATGGATTCACAGCCGAGTTGTACAAGACCTTCAAAGAAGAGCTCATTCCAATACTCCTCAAAGTATTTCATGAAATAGAGGAGGAGGGAACCCTTCCAAACTCATTCTATGAAGCTAATATCACCCTGATACCAAAACTAGAGGACACATTGAAGAAAGAAAATTTCAGACCCATATTTCTAATGAACATAGATGCAAAATTTCTTTACAAAATTTTAGCAAATCACGTAGAAAAGCATATTAAGAAGATAGTGACCCATGATCAAGTGGGTTTCATCCCGGGGATGTAGGCTTAGTTCAACATCTGGAAATCAATAAATGTAATTTACCACATCAATAGAATTAAAGTCAAGAACCACATGATTATTTCAAAGATGCAGACAAAGCAAATGATAAAATACAGCACCCCTTCATGCTCAAAACACTAGAAAAAATAGGGATAGTGGGGACATTCCTTAACATTGTAAAGGCTATCTATGCCAAGCCCACAGCTAACATCATTCTAAATGGCGAAAATTGAAAGCATTTCCCCTGAGAACTGGAATAAGGCTGGGATGCCCTCTTTCACCACTACTATTCAACATTCTTCCTGAAACTCTAGCCAGGGCAATTAGACAGACCAAAGAAATTAGAGGAATACAAATAGGAAAAGAAGAGATCAAACTATCCCTATTTGCTGATGACATGATTCTCTATTTAGAAGACCCTAAGAGTTCCACCAGAAAACTTCTGGAACTCATAAATGAATTCAGTAAAGTAGCAGGATATAAAATTAATGCTTATAAATCCAATGCATTTTTATTCATAAGTGATGCATCCTCTGAGAGAGAAATTAGGAAAACTACCCCATTCAAAATAACCTCAAATAAAATAAAATACTTGGGAATCAATCTAACAAAAGAAGTGAAAGACCTCTACAATGAGAACTACAGAACACTAAAGAAAGAAGTTAAAGAGCATCTGAGAAGATTGCAAGATCTCCCATGTTCTTGGATAGGCAGAATTAATATTGTCAAAATGGCCATACTTCCAAAAGTGCTATACAAATTCAATGCAATTCCAATTAAAATCCCAATGACGGACCTTATAGAAATAGAGCAAGCAATCATGAAATTCATTTGGAGGAATAAGAGATCCAGAATAGCTAAAGCAATCCTTAGCAAGAAGAGCGAAGCAGGGGGTATCACAATACCAGATCTTCAACTATACTACAGAGGAATAGTAACAAAAACAGCTTTGTATTGGAACCAAAATAGACAGGTAGATCAATGGTACAGAATAGAGGACACAGAGACAAACCCACATAAATACAGGTATCTCATACTTGACAAAGGAGCCAAAAACATACAGTGGAGAAAAGACAGACTCTTCCACAAATGGTGCTGGGAAAATTGGAAATCCATATGCAGCAAAATGAAACTAAACCCATGTCTCTCACCCTGTACAAAACTCAACTCAAAGTGGATCAAAGACCTAGAAATTAGACCAGAGACTCTGCACCTAATGGAAGGGAAAATAGGTCCAAATCTTCATCACATTGGCCTAGGACCAGATTTCCTTAACATGACTCCCAAAATGCAAGAAATAAATGCACGAATCAATGATTGGGATAGAGTCAAACTAAAAAGCTTTTTCTCAGCAAAGGACACAATCAGCAATGTGAAGAGAGAGCCTTCAGAGTGGGAGAAAATCTTTGCTACACACACTTCAGATAGAGCACTAATCTCCAGAATCTACAAAGTACTCAAAAATCTTTACACCAAGAACACTAATAACCCAATCAATAAATGGGCCAAAGAAATGAACACTGTAAAGTGTAATGACACTTTACAGAAGAAGATCTACAAGCAATCAACGGGTTTATGAAAAAATGTTCAATATTCCTTGTTATAAGAGAAATGCAAATCAAAACCACCTTAAGATTTCATCTTACCCCAATTAGAATGTCTTTTATTAAGAATACAGGCAACAACAAGTGTTGACGAGGATGTGGGGAAAAGGATACTCTCATGCATTGCTGGTGGGAGTGCAAGATGGTGCAGCTACTCTGGAGAGCAGTGTGGAGATTCCTTAGAAAACTTGGAATGGATCCACCATTTGACCCAGCTATCCCACTTTTTGGCATATACCCAAAGGACTTAAAATCAGATTACTACAGTGGTGCAGCCACATCAATGTTCATGGCTGCTCAATTCACAATAGCTAGATTGTGGAACCAACCTAGATGCCCTTCAGTAGATGAATGGATAAAGAAAGTGTGGTATATATACAAAATGGAATATTACTCAGCCATAAAGAAGAATAAAATTATGGCATTTGTAGGTAAATGGATGATGTTGGAGACAGTTATGCTAAGTGAGATCAGCCATTCCCAAAAATCCAAAGGCCGAATGGTCTCTTTGATAAACGAATGATGATGCATAATGCGGGGGTGGAGGGTGGCAAGAATGGAGGAAGGATAGATAGCATAGAGGGAAGGGAGAGGTGGGGTTGGGGGTAGAGTGTAAGAATATTAACAGAATGTGTGACAGACATCATTGCCCTGTGTACATGTATGAATGCACAGATGGTGTGATTCTACTTTGTGTGCCACCAGAGAAACAATAGCTGTTCTCCATCTGTGCTCAATGAATCAATACGCAAATAAAAAAAATTTTAAAAAACACTATTTTTCTTTTTTTTTGGAACCAGGGATTGAACTCAGGGACACTAGGCCACTGAGCCACATCCCCAGCCCTATTTTGTATTTTATTTAGAGACAGGGTCTCACTGAGTTGCTTAGGGCCTCACTAAGTTGCTGAGGCTGGCTTTGAATTCTCAATCCTCCTGACTCAGCCTCCCAAGTCGCTTGGATTACAGGCGTGCGCCATCACGCCCGGCTTAAAAAAAAAACACTATTGAGATACACTCATTTAAATATAGAAAATAAAAGAGGAGCTACAATTTGTGAGTCTTTTACATTCTTCATTTTTCGCTGGTTACTCATGATTTGTTTTGAGCTTATTTTACAGTATTCAGACACTTGGAGAGATAGAGATAATTCTTATCCTGGAAATGCAAGTGTCACTGTGATGTGTACATCTGTGAACTGGAGGTAGAATAGAATTTGTGAAACCTTTGTCTTATGATTAAGTATTGAACTCATATAGCCACAAAATAAGATCTATGATAAAATTATCATATGTCTTCAAAAAAGAACTGATGGTTTGATAAATCTAAAATTGACTGATTCAATTTTCACACAATTTTTAAGAACGGATTCATTTTTCTGCTGTCAGAATGGGAAAGCGATTTTTCCTGCTACTTCTTCTGATAGAATTTATGGGTTTCCACTGAAAATTACCTCCCAAAAAGCATGTGAGAAACCCCGTATAAACACTCTGTGGAGGAAGGACCAATAAAAATTTAAATAATATAATGTAACACCATTTTCTTCTGAAATCCAACTCTATCCTGTTGCTTTGAATATATTTTCTTATATTTGTAGTTCTACTAAGAAAATATATTTTGCAGTTAGATAAAAGTTGTAGCTTAATTAAATGAACAACTATTTTGATGGTGAGAAACTCAGGGAAAAGAAGTCCTGACTATAAAACAGGCATGTCAGACTCAAGGATAAAGTCAAGACACCCTGACACCTATCTTTATTTTCACTTACTGAAGTACATTGTGGATATCTGTCCACCCTAGTGGGAGTGGGTTTTCCATGAACTCTGGGATAATCTCCTTGCATTCACAACTCAGAGAAAATCCAGAGAGGAGAATAAATTCTGAACTCTCCCTCATCACCAGGTTCCAATTTGTGGACCACCAAATGTCTATCTCCATAAAATGGATTTTATGGGGAAAATATTCATATGCCAAGGGGTTACATATGTAGATCAAATGTGTAGTGGTATATCCCTCTATATCTAGGAACACCAGTCTTTTTTCTGATTCTCCATTACAATCATCAGACTTTCTTGTAGGAAGGGATGACAAGGAGACTGATGGTCTACAGTCCAAGAGAAATGCCACTGTGAGTAGCAAGTGTCACCTATGAACAGTTCTGAAGTCCAGCACCAGGAAAAGAAATGAGTGGATAAGAACATGCCACACAGTTAAGTTTCTGTTGCAGCAATCTCTGTGGCCTAAAAAACTAAAGATAACAGTATAGAGGTGAAAACATGTATTTTAGCTCACAATTTCAGAGGATTGCTCAATCCAAGGCAGAAATATGGAAGAGGGTATGAAGAAAAGCTATTCAGTTCATGACAGCCAGGCAGAAGGAAAAGAGGAATATGCTGGGGAACCAGAATTATGTTAGGGGCAAACCTAATTGATCTACTTCCTCCACCTAGCTCCCTCTACCAGTATCCATTCAGTTAACGGACTAATCCACTAAAGGTGTCAGAGCCCACGAGATCCAATTGTGTCTTTCAACCTCAATGCAAATGGCAGCCATTTGTGATTTGGGGGACATTTCAGATACAAATCAAAACAGTTGTCAAGGCTACTCTTATCAGTTGACTGTGCCCAATGGAGGGGAAAAAAGGAGAGGGAAAAGGTGTTTCAAAACAGAGTGTGGTGATTATTCTCTTCTTTCCATTCATGAGAAATACTAACTCTGGAAAAGAAATATTTTCAAACATATCATCCATGTCTGGAGGTTAATTATAATTAAAATAGTGCATCAGCTGCAAATATTGCATGGGGAAAACTCTTAATAATCCTGTGAATTGCAAATAAAAAATTGATTTTGGAGAATTTGTAGAGAAAATTCAAAAATGAAGGATTTGTTTTCAGCACTATGGACAGCTACAATGAGGGGAAAATGTTTTAGTTTTGAAATCCTGCCTCTTGTATTGTGGAAGAATCAGAGAAAATGAATAACCCTGGAAAGAACAGAAGAACTGATATCCTCTATCAGCAAAGCTACTCCTACACAGGAACCACATACAGCAAGTGGTGTTAACCTGGGATAAGTATTTGTGTACTGTGTTTGATTGATTCCCAAGTATTTTACTTTTTTAAAGCTATTGTGAATGGGGTGGTTTTCTTAATTTCTCTTTCATAGAATTCTTCACTTATGAATAGAAATGCATTAGATCTATGAATGTTGATTTTATATCCTGCTACTTTGCAGAATTCATTTATTAGTTTTAGAAGTTTTCTGGTGGAATTTTTTGGATGCTATAAATACAGAATCATGCTGTTGGCAAATGGTGATGGTTTGAGTTCCTCTTTTCCTATTTGTATCTCTTTGATTTCTTTCATCTGTCTTATTGCTCTGGCTGGAATTTCCAGGACTATATTGAGTAGAAATGGTGAAAGAGGGCATCCCTGTCTTCTTCCAGTTTTTAGAGGGAATGCTTTCATTTTTCTCTATTTATCATGAGGCTAGAATTGTGCTTAGCATAGATAGCCTTTACAATGTTGAGGTATGTTCCTACTATCCCTAATTTTTCTAGTGGTTTGAGCAAAGAGGGTGCTGTATTTTATCAAATATTTTCCTGCATCTATTGAAATGATTGTATGATTGCTAACTTCAAATCTATTGATATAATGAATTATATTTATTGATTTCCAGATATTGAATCAATCTTGCATCCCTGGGATTAACCCCTCATGATCATGGTGCACTATCTTTCTAATAAGTTTTTGTATGCGAGTTGCCAGAATTTTATTGAGAATTTTTGCATCTATGTTCATCAGGTATATTGGTCTGAAGTTTTCTTTCCTTGATATGTCTGATTTTGGTGTCAGGGTGATAGTAGCTTCCTAGAATGAGTTTGAAAATTCATGGGCTCATTCTTCTGCCTGAAATATTGATGTGTATTGATAAAGCACTTCCATGTTAGTACTCACTATGGGAAAGATACTTATCATATAAGGACCATGCCTCGAATGGACAAGTGATTCAGAACTGTCTCTTTTGTATACAAAACAATCCAAAGACTAATAGGCAGTCTAGCATAAAAAGATTCCCTAGGAAAAATATAGCCTGTTGATGATTAAAAACCAGGTTTTAGCCAAATACCCAGTCATAGGAATCTGTAAATGTTTACTTTTACTGGTAGACACTTTCTCTGCTTATTCTACCAATACTGAAAAGTCTTCAGAAATAATTAGAATCTTCTTAAAGGAGCTGATTCTAAGATACTGGATTCCCTATTCAATACAAAGTGACAATGAACTATCTATCGTTGCAGAAGTGACCCGAAAATTGAGCAAAGCATTGTGTATCCAGTGGAAGTCACATGCATTCTGCAGGAAACCAGAAATGACAAATCACACCTTTAAAAAGATGGTGGCTAAATTATGCCAAGAAACCCAAATGCAGTGGGAGTGTTGTTTGCCAAATGCTCTCCTCAAAAGGTATCCACAGAGCCAGGATTAAACTGAGCCCACAAAGAGACAGAGTATTAGTGTGTTACATCAATGTTGTACCGTGGTGGGAGAGGAAAGTACGGCAGTGGCAAAACCAAAAAACAAACAAACAAAAACCCAAGCAACAAAAAACACCCAAGGCAAAGCAATATGTATATTCAATGATCACAATTTTATTTTTATGCTTGTGCCAAGAAGAAAAAGCAAAAGCAGTAGTTTTTTAAGAAAAATGAAGAAGAAAAAACAAAAATAGGACACATATAAGATGGGGGCTGTGAAAACAATTCCATTTGGTTTATGCACAGTATAATGTTTCTGCAAGTATCATCCAAACTTCCCCACAGGCAAGGCTTTCATCCTCATTAGGTATTGGCCTCACCCCAACCACCTAGGACTGTTCTACTAAATTGCTAGTAGAAATTTACATCCAGTTACCTCTACTTTCTAGAACATATTTCTGTCCTAATGTTATTGAAACTGTTTCTATTTTGTACAGAAGTTTTTTTGCAGCATGATTAAAGTTTTCGTTCACCAGACAAGTCCTTAAGAAAATGCTTCCAATTACTCATTTTGTGTATTACTATTTAAATAAGTGTTTCTGCATTTGCAGTCCTTTGATTTCTTCACTCAAAATGGTGAATTTCCCTCCAGCCCCACAAATGAAGCAATACATTTACAGTTCAGTTTTATATATTCATCCCATACTCCAGGTGGTGATGTGTGGAAAGGTCTCTAGGTTTAATTTTCTTAAGGGCATATTAATTTGCCCTTACTAATTAATCCTTTTATTGGCATAGACTCTTTTGAAAGGTAAGTGACAAAAGTAAATATGTCCCATAAGAGAATTTTAAGCATTTCCAATGTTTACTAGCAGGGAGGATACATAGTGTCACAGACTGAGACTAGGTTGTACTGATTTAATTGTATACACTATGATATGTTGTGCTTTTTAATAAGTGAGATTAGTTTCTGATGTAGGATCATACCTTATACCTTTCTAAATAGTGGTACAACAGGATTTTTATCACTAAGTAGATAAGTAGGTTGATTTAGCACATAGACTGTCCTATATTCATTAAGTTCTGTCAGCTTGGATGAACCACCCTAACTTTTACTTTGATTTGCTATGGACAAAAATTTCTTTTAATAGTAATAAACCTTTGGTTCAAAGCAAAATGAGTGGCTTTCCATCTTAGGACTTACGAGTTCTGTGATTAAGTGATACATGAGTGTTCTGACTTCATCTATTCCTATATTGCTGTCCTTCCACAATGGCATGCACAGAATCAAATGAATGACTTCTCAGAAAGAAAACTCTCCAGGTTATTCAGATAATACCACACATCAGAATGCATGGATGGGTAAATAAAACGTTAAAATTCTAAAAAATATTCAGTGGAAAATAACTGGAAATACAGTCTTTCAAAAGTTGAGATCTTCTAGCTGTGATGTATAAGAAACTGAGAGAACAGCAAAATTGACTAAATTTTGTTCTTTCTTGAACTCACATAATTTTCTTCATGATTTCTGAATTGATGTAAGTATCATCCAAACTTCCCCACAGACAAGGTTTTCATCCTCATTAGGTATTGGCCTCACCCCAACCACCTAGGACTGTTCTATTAAATTGCTAGTAGAAATTAACATCCAGGATGTGTTGTTCCTTCCATAATTATAAACAAAACACCTTCTTGGTGTTTCTCAGTATGAAATCAAGTGCTTGGAACTGTGTTTAGACTCATATCTCAAACATGCTGTTGATTCAATGTTTCATTGAGGAAGCATTCAGTCAGCTTGATCTGTTTGATTCTTTGAGGAACACTTAATATTTTGACTTGCTCTGTTTTGAGGACCTATGCATAAGGTAGATTTTGGTTGCAAGCAGCATCCCAGTGAATTGATAGTGTTTGTTGGCTTAAGGTCTGATTTTTATTTTAATTTATTTTCCTTTCTCATCATAAACATAAGACTTCTAATGTGGAAAACTTGAAGAACTTTCTGTGGAAAAAATACTAGAGAAATAAATACTGTAGATTGACTAGTAATCTATCTTAGTGTGATAGAAGAGGGAGCACTTTAGTGTCAGAATTTCTCTCTTTATTGGTGTCAGACTTAAGTCAGTTGAAATGCATTTCTGTAGCATAATTTAAGTTTCAGTAAAAGTTTGCTTACTTACAAAAGTCTAACCAAAGAAATGAAAGACCTCCATGAGCAAAATTAACAATACACTGAAAAAATCAAAGTCATCTACAGATGAACTAAAGCCAGTTTTGTTAGTTAGCTAAACTAAATTAAAGCCAACTATAGATTAAATAAAACCATCAACTAAACTAAAGCTACCTACAGATTCAATACTCTCTTTCAAAATACCCAGGATGTTGTTCTCATAACTAGAAAAACAATCCTAAAAATCATATGGAATAATGAAAGACCCATAAAAGTATGAAACTTAGTAAACCTGTAAATTCTCTAAACTTCAAACGTGGAGACCTCACAATACTGGACTTTTAATTATACCACAGAGCTATAAGAACAAAAGCAGAATGGTTCAGGGAAGAAAATGGGCACACAGGCAATTGAAACATAATACAGGAGACAGAGACCTATGAGGCTTTGTTTATCTAATTGTTGATAAAAGTCCCAAAATACACACTGAAGAAAAGTACTCTTTAACAAATTATGCTGAAGTAAATGGGATATCCATATATATGTGTCAACCCAATATGGATTGAAGGCCTGAGAATAAGCCCAGGGATGTTAAAACTGCTAGAATAAAATCTAGGTGAAACAAGACAACATTTAGGAATCACACCCTTCCATCCTGATGTTCTGCCTCAACCCGTTCCAAAAACTATGGAGTCAGTGACTGGAATGAACCCCTGAAACCATGAGCCAAATAAACTTTCCCTTATCTACGTTGTTTTTGTCAGGTCCTTTGGTCACAGTGATATAGAGCTGGGTGAACCATATGGTTTCCTGATCAAGTGACTATTTATTTGACATTAAAATAAATTTGAAGGGTGTATCTGGCTTCCTGTGAGAAATAGAAAATTAGAATAACAAAGAAATCAAGCTCCTATTAAAATGGAGAGACAATGGCATAGAAACATGGAAAATACTTAATAGGAACTTAATAGGGAGAAGAGCACTAACCAGTTTCTAAATAACTTCCAAAGTAAAATGGAGAAAAAGCATATTTTAAAAAAGTGATTAGATTCTGAATTGGTTTTGTAGGTGTAGAGAATTCCCAAAAAGAGTTGCACTTACACATAAACCAAGAAAAGTTATGAAGAAAAGCACTTCAAATAAATTAAGATATTTTTTTCAAACCCATCAAAGAAATGAAATCTAAGGAAAAATAACTGACATTTGAGGATACAGGAGTCTCTGGGAAACACAGGTCACACTCTGATTTCTCCCTGAAAACTATGTAAACTAGTCAAATTGATCCAATATTTTTGAGCCAGTCAATAAGAATGGTGGGTGAAGTTTTCATAGTTTTGGAACTACACCCTATAAACTGGCTCTCTATGTCAAGCCTATATCTCAGTTGACACAACCACATTCTGGATTTCAGAGCTATGGCTCCCGTCAACTCAGGGAGATGAAGGTCCAGCCTTTTTCCTTTATATCTCTATCTGAGGGATACAGATCACTACCAATATTTTCCCTAAGGTCCAAACATCAGTAGAGTCAATGCCCTGAGTGGGAGCAGGGATTTAAAACCAGAGTGTTTCCAGAAGTACTCTTTCCCACCAAATGTTTGGAGATCACAGGGTGCAAAAAAGCACATCACAGACCCAGAGTCGTATGACTTTGGGAAGAAAAAAATCTAAAAGGCTTATAAGAAATTAAAAGAAAAATTATGCAACTATTTTGGAAAGTAAACAGGTCATTTTGTTGCTATGTTCACAAACAAATAATTCAGTACACATGAAATCATATGTAAATACTCTAAGGCTCTGCAAAAACCTATCCCACATAATTTTGTATTAAACTCTAAAAATCATTTAATAAGATACTTAACTGACTCTCAAAAACAATTAAAGAAAATTAAGGAAGAGAAGTGAATGTTTTAGTGAATATGTCATTAACCAACTTATGCAATGATTATGAAGAAATATACTCATTTTTCTGCAGTCATGGGGGTGACAGATTTTTTTTTCCTGTTATAATTTCCAAAGATAAGCCCAGCAATTCCATTTGAAATAGCCTCCAAAAATGAAACAGAAAAGAAACCTACAATACATACTCAGGGGGAAGAAAAAAGGAAAATAAAAATATTTAGTAACTAAAAGTAAAACTGAAAGGTGAAAATGAATGAAAAGTGCCCAGAAAAAATCAGTCTGGACCCAGGAATTCACACAAGGGATTTTATTAGGCAGACAAACAGTTTTGCCCTGAAAAGAGAAAGAGGGAGAGAAAATGAGAGAGAGCAGGAGGGCAAGAGTGACAGAGTGAGTGAGATAGGCAGTGAAAGAGTGAGAATAAGAGAGGGAGAGAAGAATAAAAAGGGCAGAAGATAGAGCGGACGCCTCTTTTGAATGATGTCATTTTCGCAGGTTGATGACATTCTAGCCAATGGCTACCAAGGATGTTTGCAGGCAGATGACCAATGGCTGCTGAGGATATCCACCTGTGGAGGAGAAGGGAGGGGGAAGGGAGAGCTGAAGGGAGATGAAGGGTGGTCAGTAGTGCAGCTTTATATTACAAAAACCATTTTAATTTTTCTGAAGTTTAATTCTATCCTGCCTCTTTGGATATATTTTCCTATAGTTGAAACCAGAAACTACAAAAGAAATGCAGGTTAGAAACCTGAACTGCCAATGTATACAGGAGATAGAAACTATTCAAAAATCATAAAAATTCAACACCTTTATTATTAGAGAAATGTAAAACAGAATCCCATGATAGACAAAATGAAATAGTATTGGAGAAGATATGAAACAAAGGAATTATATTAAACTGCACAAGAGTTTTAAGTTGTTATCTGTTTGCAGAGACTGTTTTGCTCTTGAAGATACAATACTCCCACACCACAGAAACTTACTGAAATTTTAGCATATGCAACTATGATAACATGTAAGAATACAGTAGTATTCATCCAAACACTTGAAACTCAGGGCAGGATGGTTCAAGAGAATATAAATTTTGGAAGATATAAATGATAAAATGTGGGGAAAATTTCACCAGGGTTCAACCACATTTTGAGGTATATTTCATTCATTTTAAAAGAATAATATAAATTGTATATAGATGTCACAAGAATGCAGTATTTTACATATATGCAAATTAAAAAGAAAATATGCATAACTTGTGAGAAAATAAAAATAAACAAAAGCACATAAAATATTCAATTACACATCCCATGTGAAGATGTGACAAAGTTTATTATTACAAAGACCATTTCCCCCAAATAAATCTACAATATTTTCCCATCAAAATGGCTACATGCATATCTGAATACGCCATAGAGAATTTCACCTTTATATAGATCTATAAAGCAAAATTTTTGTTTGCTTTTTGTTTTTTTTAACTTTATTTTAGTTCATTTACACAAATAGAGTACAACTATCATTTTTCTGGTAGTACACAAAGTATAATCATACAATTTGCCTATTCATACATATACATAGGGTAAAGATGTTTTTCTCATTCTATTATCTTTCCTTCCCCCTCCGACCCTAAAGCAAAAATTTTTACAACTAAATAGAAGGAAGACCAGGAGAAGAAATGGGGAAGGTAGGCCAGGGAAAGGGGAAGTACTGGGGACTAAAATGGAGCAAGTTATATTCCATGCTTGTATGATGATGTAAAATAAATCCCAATATTATGTATGACTGTAATGCACCAATAAGAAAAATCAGCTGGCTTTACTTTCACTGGAAGAAGGAAGCAAAGGATAAAGTTCTAAATTTCATACACAAAGTTAAATATATGCAAAATTAGCCTTATTAGAACAAAAGTACCTATGACACGTGTAGTATGAAACTATGCAATTACAGTAATGATCAAGGAATTGCAATATAAACAAAATCCATACCTGAGTGCATGTAGGTAAAAATTACATTCTTCAATGCAATCAGAAAGTCTATACAAATTGAACCATAACAAGGTCAGTTATAGAAAATTAGACCGTGTCTTAAAATAAAAAAAAAAAAAACAAGTACCAGGATGAAACTCAGTGGTAAAGTCCCTCTGGGTTCAATCTCCAGTACCAGTAAACAGACAACAAAGAAAAAAGAAAGTAAAAAGGAAAGAAAGCTAACTAGCTAGGGGGAAACTGGGGTCACTACAGACCACAGCACCTCTCTTGCAGGAAAACCACAGGTGGAGATGGTATGATGATGATTGTCCGAATTGTCGATTGCCTAACAGCCTAGGAATTTGCTGGGCTGCTTGCACACACAGATAGGTCATGAGGGAGTGGCTGAGGACAGCCTGAGGGGATGAGGCAGACTGTGGGCAGGGTCTCCACCACTGCCAGGCTCCCCACCAGACTGGCCAGTGAGACTGAGGGATCGCTGCCAGGAGGAGGGCTTAGGCCGTAAGATGCCAGAGACTGAGAGTAACACATTTGCCAGCTCTGGTTCCGGCCACAGCAAATTCCAGAGGTTCTAATGGTCTCCCTTCCTAATGAAGCCAGAATTGGGGACAGGCAGTTAGTGTAGAAATAGAGGATTGGATCAAATCAAGGAAATGGAAGCCCTCTGCATCTGGAAGTTGGAGACTCTGATGGCCTCCATTTCTTGTTTTGGTCAGATTTCCTATTCTACACTAACTGCCTGACCTCAATTCTGGCTTCATTCAGACTCCTGCCAGCCAGGCCCAGAGGAAAGAACTCCAGATTCCAACATCCAACAGTCACCCAACAGGCCAGGCCCACCATTAGCCTGACCTCCCACACAATGATGTCTCCTGTCCTAAACCCCAACTACACAGAGCCCTCAACCAGCTTTTTAGGATTCCTCCTTAAAATATACTCTGACAGCCAAAGAGTACCCAATAATTGAGATGGGTTTCCTGCATGAAAAAATAGATCAAAAATTTTTTTAAAATACTCCTGGAGAAAATAATGCTTGGAACAGAATAAAATGAAAACAAACAAAATTATAATTGCTCCAAAGAGAGAAGAGTAGACACTGCATTCAAAGACAAGATGAACAGTCAAAGACAAAGACAAGATGGACAATCAGGGAATGAAAATGAGTCCAGAAAATAAAAAACTCAGGAGCTGGGGGCATGTAGCTCAGTGTAGAGCACTTGCCTAGCCTGTCCAGCCCTGGGTTCCATCCCCAGCACTGAAAAACGAATCACAGGGTTTGCCTATAATATTAAGGAGACTTATCTGAAAGTAGAACAGACAGAAATAGAAGATAAAACGTATGAACATTAGAGAATCAATTTAGCAAATCAAAATATGATTAACTGCATTTTCTCAAAGAGATTACAGAAAAAAATAATAAAATGAAAGAAATTATTTTTAAAAAAGAAAGAAAATGTCTGGAACTGAAAGACACATATGCCAAATGAAAAAGCTCTATTCAATGGCCTACACAACAAATAAAGAAAATAAAGACCCAGACCAAGGATCAATATCATGAAGCCATTGAAAGAGCAGAAAAAAAGAAGATCCTAATGTTTCCAGAGGAAAAAGAAAATAGGTTAGGTGCCATAAGAAGAGCAAGGAAACAGAATAGGATTTCCTATATCTCTATTGTCTGCAGCAGGCATCAAAGTAATTCTGAAAGAACAGAATTCTTAACCTATATTTGTTTTTAAATTTCTCTCCACATAATCTTAAAAAAGGTGAAGGGTCAAATAAAGATATTTTCAGACATGCAAAGACTTTAAATATATATATTGTTTATTGTTTATATTGTTTATATATATATAAATCATATTCTCTATATCCATGTTGCTCATATATTTAGAAAATTGCAGGAGCATACCATCCAGGAGATGAGGGAGGGACCCTAGAAAAGAAAGACATGCAGTCAAGGACCTGGCGTATTTGAGCATGACAGATATCTGGATATCTGGGATAAGAGTTGTGTCACAGAGGTTTATAATGTTACCCTAAACAAATTTTAAAAAGTTGAAAAGTTAGATAAACAAATGAAAGCAATTTAGGGGGGTAGAAATAGTTAATTTTGACACAGACTTTATAATACCATACATTTTTAATAATGTAAAATTGCCTTTGTATACTAAGACAGATTTGCTCTGCACAAGAGCAAATTCCTCCCTAACAGTCATTCCTAGTTTCTTCACTTCAAACTTCCAGTTGTTGGGGTTGGGGACATCATTCAGTGGTAAAGCATGTGCTTGAAATGGGTGAGGCCTTGGGTTTCATCAGCAAGAAGGAGAAAGAGAAAAAGAGAGAGGGAGAGGGAGAAGGAAACAATAAAAGGCAACAACAGAAAACAAAGTCTCATTCTTCAAAAATGGCAAGACAAGCTGGAGGTGGTGGCACAGGCCTGTAATCCCAGTGGTTTGGGAAGCTGAGACAGGAGGACCACAAGTTCAAAGCCAGCCTCAGCAATTTAGCAAGGTCTTAAGCAACTTAGCTAGACCCTGTCTCTAAATAAAATAAAAAAAGTGCTGGGGATGTCGCTCAGTGGTTAAGAGCCGCTGGGTTCAATCCCTCCTACCAAAAAAAAAAAAAGGCAAGACAAGAATCTTTATCAACTCCCTGCTGTGAAGCTGTAAATGGCTTTATGTTAGGTATCTTGCAGAAATCAGAGGAGCATGTTCACGACAATGCAGATGATTTTGGGGGGTGGCGGGTAGCCAGGACTGAACTCAAGGGCACCTGACCACTGAACCACATCCACAGCCCCATGGTTTGTATTTTACTTAGAGACAGGATCTCACTGAGTTGCTAAGTGCCACTCTCTCCCTGGGATTACAGGTGCACGCCACCACGCCAGGCACAAGATGTTGATTTTTGATAGCGGCTAATTTTACTGACGCCCCTGTTTGTGTCAGGCAGCATGCTAAGAACTTGATGCACACATCTCTCTTAATCCTGACAACATTCTGATAAAGTAATTGTGGTGCTGAACTTCCTAACAACACTTTGGTCACTGAGCAGCACAGATGACAGTGATCCCTAAGATATTGGAGCTAAGACACTCCCATTATCAAGCGATGTCACAACTTTGATGACTTTTTTCCCTTTTCAAATCCTTCTTCTCCCAGGTCCACAGAGCACCTCCCATGGCTCCCAGTGAACTTCAGTGCTGAGCGGTCCTCGTGTCCCAAGTTCCCGACCCTGCTGAGGTTCCAGCCTAGACTTCCTGATTCCCCAAACCCTGCTGGCCCTTGTCCCAAGCTGTAGGCCTCTCCTCGCCTTCACGCCCTCAGCATCCTCACCATGGTGGTGACTCTGGGAAGCCTCTGGACTTCGCCTCCTGCCAGCAGATGGGCAACGGGTAGTCCAAGAACCTCAGGTAGGGGCGACCCTGAGCTGGCATGCTCAGGAGATGGAGCAGTAGCAGCAGCAGCAGCTCCAACCAGGACCCCGGAAGGATGGGTGGCCAGCAAAGCAGAGCCCCCAAGACCCTGGCACTGTGGCCAAGGGCCCGAGGCTGCGGGAGCAAGTGGAGACACTGGCTCCTCTCCCTGCCACGGAACTGTGAAGTCCAGGGTACTCAGCCAGCGGCCCTCTTCCAGCATGCTAGGGAGCGGGTGGGGTGGGGGAGGAAGGGTGGGGGACAGTCCCTCTCTTGGCTCCGCCTTCCCTGTGTCCCAGATGCACCGCATCTGAGCTCCACCGCACCCACTTCCAGAGAGAGCCGCGCTGCCCCGCCTGCAGCGCCAAATAGCTTCACAGAATGAGTTTGGAAGGGTTCTGAACTCATGCAATAATCCGAGGAGGGTTGGTGTCAATTCTTTTTACATGTCTGCTGGAAGTCGGCTGAGAATTCATCCAATCCCGGGTTTTTCTTCCTTGGTAAGTTTTTGATGGCATCTTCAATTTCATTACTTTGAATTGATCTGTTTAAATTTTCTATGATCTCCTGGTTCAATTTGGTTAGTTTTATGTCGCTAGAAATATGTCAATGTTTTCAAGATTCTCTAATTTGTCAAACTTAAAATTTTCAAAATAGTTTCTGATTATCCTCTGTATTACAGTAGTGTCTGTGGTGCTATTTATTTTTCATCATTACTTTGAGTACTTTTTTTTCTCTTTCTTTGGTTAACTTGGCTAAGGATTTATCAATTTTCTTTATATTTTCAATGAACAAACTTTCTGCTTTGTTAATTTTTTGAAATATTTTAAAATTTCAATTCCTTTGATTTTGATTATTTCCTGTCTTCTACTGATTTGGGTGTTGATTTTTTCTTTTTCTGGAGCCTTGAGTTATAATGTTAGATTATTTATTTGGTGCCTTTCTATTCTATAATGAATGAGCTCAATGCTATAAATTTTCTTCTTAGATTAACCTTCTTGTTCTCACAGATTTTGATATATTGTGTAATTATCCTCATTTACCTCTAAGTATATCTTTATTTCACTCCTGATTGCTTCTGTGATCCATTCATCATATAATAGCATACAATTTATTCTCCAGGTATTAGAGTAACTACTATTTTTATTTTATTGATTTCTAATTTTATTCAATACTATCTGATAGGATGCAAGGTCTTATCCCTCTCTCTTCATTGAGAGTTGCTTTGTGCCTTAAGTTATGGTCTGTTTTAGAAAATGATCCATGTGCTGCTGAGAAGATATTGTATTCAGTCATTGATGGATGAAATATTCTATATATGTCTGTTAACTCTAAATTATTATTCTATTTCATAGTTCCATAGCCTCTTCTAATTTTTTTAGTTGTAGATGGACACAATACCTTTATTTTATTTATTTATTTACTTGTGGTGCTAAGGATTGAACCCAGTACCTCACACATGGTAGGCAAGTGCTCTACCTCTGAGCCACAACCCCAGCCCCTCTGTAGCCTCTTCATTGAGTTTTTGATTGGAAGATCTATCCAGTGATGAGAGAGGTATGTTAAAGTCACCCAGTGTTATTGTGTTGTGGTCTATTTGATTCTTGGTATTGAGAAGGTATTGTTTGATATACACAGATGCTCCATTGTTTGGGGCATAAATTTGATAATTGCTATTTATTATATAATTTCCTTAAACAGCATGAAATTACCTCATTTGTCTCTTATGAAGCTAATTTTTAATAATATTTAAGATACTTTGAATTACTTACTTGGGCACCTGATCTGTACCATCACAAACTCTTGTATTTTTAATTGTGTCTGTCAGTCAGTAGGTGCCAAGGCAATATTACCCTTCCACCACCACACCTGACTCTTCTAATAAAACAATAGTAGCTAATATTTATCAAAGGCTTGTGTGTGAAGTCCTCTGCATGCATTATCTAATTTTATCTTCACATTAACCCTATGAATTACTTTTATTCTTCCATTCTGACATCATTTAGATTAATTGGGATTACATAATTTACATAGCTAATTAGATAAGCAGTGACAAACTGGGACTTGAACCCAATATTGTCTGTTTCCCAAACCCAAGCAGCAGCATTACCGAGTGTGTCCAGTATATTTCCAGGGGAGAGTTTGCACGTGGTAGTAGCTGTAGACATTTTCTTGCTCCTATATCATTCCCTGATTAAATATTCTCTAGCTATGCTTATCTCTCAGGATCTGCAATCCTTATCAAAGTAGTCACCAGTCCTTTATAAGTTTTGGACTTCCTTTATTGGCACTTGCTTAAGTAAATCTAGGAATATTTAACTGGCACTGTTTGATATTACAAACAGTAAGTGCTGGGGGGTTTATGTTCTAGCTGTGGGAATATAAAAATGGAAAGCCTTTCCTTGGCACAGATGAGAACAGGGCCCTAAACATCACCCAGACCTTTCCTACATGGAAAAACTGCTCCCCTCTAATCTCTGCTTCCTCAGCACCCCAAGTTGTAGGGAGAGGAGGGATGATGATCCCTTGATGAACAGCTTTGGCCTTGTTCCATCTTCCCAGATAGCAGTGAGAATGGTCTTTCTCCATTAGAGTCAGGTCCAATTAAATGCATGCTTTTGAAAAGATAGGTTCTTTTCCAGGTGTGAGCATGATACTGGTTTGGAAGGAGAGGGGGTATCTTCTGATGGACTGTGAGGAAGTTCAGATACCAGAAATTACATTGTATTGGAATGTTACTTGTCTCTCTGGACCATCTCTACAGTATTACATTCCAAACAATATGATGGAATCATCCTTCTAATAATCTTGGTTATTCTCAACTAGTAGTTTATGATGGACAAGTAGAATAGAAAACAAAGGTACACCATACATTTTGTCAAATATACACACACAAACACACATGAAAACATATACAGTCAAAGGTATATATTCATGTATATTCAAATGACATGTATTTTTATTCAAAGAATATACATGTTTAAAGAATATATCTTCAACCTGTATATACCTATTCAAAGGATATAGCTAGATATACACATATACACATTATTTTCAAATAGCAGATGTTTATTAAATGCCAAGTCTGGTTTTATTGCTTGCAATATCACAAAGAGTGACCAAGGCCCCACCTATTCTAATTGAAGTATTGCCCAAAGACACTGAGATACTTTATTATATCTATTTGCAAGGTTCTCTGGAGAAATGGTTTAAATTGTCCATAACATTTTTTAATGTCTAAGTAAAGTATAATTTAAGCTCCACTTGTGTCAAAATCATGAAGGTTACATTTCAAAAATGTGGATTCCTGGGTCTTGGGACTCCAATTCTACCGATTTGAGCTCTCTTGGAAGCAGGATTTTGCTCAACTCCTCTGTGATCCTTTGTTCCACCAATGTGTAAGAGCCATGGTCTAAAATACGTCAGCATAAGGATAATGATTCAATTTAATTGGGTCCTTCTGTTCATTTTCCTTCTCCTCTACCTTCAAATATATTAACAGAAATTATTTTAACAGTTATTCTAGTGGCTTTTGCTTTTTATTGTTGATAAATTTTCCAAATATCAACTTTCTATCTTTTCCTTTGTGCTCTGTACAAAAGGAGTCATTGAGAAAACTTTTTTTAATATTCACATTTCTCTATAGCAAATGCAGAGGAAGGAACGCGGCTGTTTGTTGTTTTCCTAGGATGCATAATGGCTTTCTCTGCTAGTGGATAATGCATATTCAATGCCTGTCAAAAACTTATTATTCCTTCTTACTATAAATCACCCAATTTAGTGCAAACATTTGTAAAGTTTGTAGGAGAGTTATTTGGATGAGGGGGATAGGGATTCTTTGAGAAATCATTTTGAGAATTATCTGGGCCTTAGTATAAAAATGTTCATAAAGCAAGGAATTTTAATGGATTTAGAAAAACGTATTTTTTTTCAACCAGGGATTGAAGCCACGGGTTCTTAACCACTGGATCACATCCCCAATCCTTTTCATATTTTGAGACAGAGTCTCACTTAGGGCCTTGCTTAGTTTCTGAGACTGCCTTTGAACTTGTGATCCTCCTGCCTCAACCTCCAGAGACACTGAGAGTACAGGCATATGCCACCATGCTCAGCAGAACAATATAAAGACTTTAATTGAAAATATTCCTGAAATATGAATTTCCTCTCACCTCCCTCATATTAGAGAAATTATTTGTTGAGGAAGATGAACTAGTAAACTAGTCCCGACTTGAGTCCATGGTGAATGATTGGCTGGAATTCAAGAGATCAGGAATTGTCCAGGTGATTTGGATGGCCATACTCCCTAATGACCTTCATCCAGAGAACAATTTTAGAGGGAAATTTTTGTGAAGGACTTCCTAATGATTCAAGTGCTGGAAAGTTAAGGAACTACCTATCATGGTGATTTCTTCTGAAGTGTTAGATCCAACTTGTATGATTGTTGGAGACTTAGAGGTGATTCTTCAGTGTTCCATGTTCCCAAGTGCCATGGGCCAGATTGTGGACTCCAGAACCTGTTTGAATTTGATTGGTTTGGACTGGTGATATAAGGAAGCACCTGTAAAGTTGGTTGCAGTTGGATACTTTCAGTAGTGCACATCCATTGTCTTCTTGGTGTGTCTCTCCCATGAACATTTTGTACTGGCAGAGAACTCTTGGCTCTGGAGCTGGACTGACCTAGGAGGTCCTGAATATAATTCAAGTTGTTCTGTGAGTGTCTTGAGCAAACCTCAGTAGGGCTGAGGATTGGCTGAATGGAGTCATGAGTCATGACATGCTAGGGATTTGTCCTGAAATGGCTTGCCTAGCACGAGTGAGGCTCTGGGTTCAATCCTCAGCACCACATATAAATAAATTAATAAAAATAAAGGTCTATCAACATCTAAAAAATAAAATAAAAAGAGGTCATCAGGGGCTGGAGTTGTGGCTCAGTAGTAGAGCACTTCCCTAGTCATGTGGGAGGCACTGGGTTTGATTCTCAGCACCACGCATAAATAAATAAAAAATAAAGGTCCATCAACAACCCAAAAATTTTTTTAAAAAACAAAAAAGGTCATAAAGATGACTTAACGTCACTATGAGCATGGCTTCTATGAGGTACTGAATGCATTTCATTTCAATAAATGGATTCAAATTACTAAATGGATTCAAATTACTAAAACACCACAAAAACCAAACTGTTATTTATAATTTCTCATGCTTGTCCTTCTCCTCAAATGTTCCTTGCAGATCGACACTTGAAAATCCAAATACAACAATACATATAAAGTCTTGGCATTAGCTTTTCAAGGTCCAAGCAGCAAAAACAATTACAGTCCAAACCTCGCTGACTCTCAGCAGGGCATCTACACATCCAATTAAGACACAGATCACACAGGTCATAGATTGATCTGGAATAACTCTTGAGGTTTGAAATAATCTTTTTTTATTTAATTTTGATTCATTGAACACAAATGGAGTAGAGATATTGTTTCTCTGTTTGTACACAAAGTAGTGTCACACCATCTGTGCATTCATACATGTACACAGGGCAATGGTGTCTGTCACACATTCTGTTATTATTACCCACCCACCCCAAACCCACCCCTCCCTTCTCTCTATGCTATCTAGCCTTCCTCCATTTTTGCCTCTCCTCCACCCCGCATTATGCATCATCATTCACTTATCAGAGAGAACATTCCGCCTTTGGATTTTTGGGTTTGGCTAATCTCCCTTAGCATAACAGTCTCCAACATCAACCATTTACCTACAAATGCCATAATTTTATTCTTCTTTATGGCTGAATAATATTCCATTGTGTATATATACCACAGTTTCTTTATCCATTGAAGGGCATCTAGGCTGGTTCCACAATCTAGCTATTGTGAATTGGGCAGCTATAAACATTAATGTGGCTGCATCACTGTAGTAATCTGATTTTAAGTCCTTTGGGTAGAGGCCAAGGAGTGGGATAGCAGGGTCAAATGGTGGATCCATTCCAAGTTTTCTAAGGAATCTCCACACTGCTTTCCAGAGTGGCTGCACCAACTTTCAATCCCACCAGCAATGTATGAGTGTACCCTTTTCCCCACATCCTCGCCAACACTTGTTGTTGCCTGTATTCTTAATAAGAGACATTCTAATTTGGGTAAGATGAAATCTTAAGGTAGTTTCTATTGGCATTTCTCTTATAACGAGTGATGTTGAACATTTTTTCATAAATCTGTTGATTGCTTGAAGATCTTCCTCTGTAAAGTGCCTGTTCATTTCTTTGGCCCATTTATTGATTGGGTTATAAGTGTTCTTGTGCCAGGGTCCAACCCTAGCACAAGGGTCGTGTTGTCCTCTGGTGAGTGGGATGGCGTCGGCGATGGATGGAGAGTAATTGACACAGACTGAAGGTCAAATGCAACTACTCACGCTTTATTTAGCTTAGCGGTCTGTTTTTGTACAGTAATTTCTGGCTACAGTGACAATTTGCAGTTTACAGAACAAGGGACTTTCCAAGGCACAGGGAACATTTTTACAAGGAACATGAAAAAACAATGACCTCACTTATTACGTTATGTAATTATTTAATTTTAAGAGTATTTATTATTCTGTAACCTGGTAAAATTTACTTTGAACCCATATAACTTTCATTATACGTTGTTAAGACAACAGACATTTCTTTTATCTATTTGAACTTGTTTTGTAACATATGAACTTAACCTTTACATAAAATGAAATATTGCTGATTAAGGCATACATGCGGGTATTGGTCTCAGTGGTTACCACGGCCAAGGCTTTGAAGGTATTATATTACTTTGTCCTACTCCTTTTACGAGCACAAAACATCAAACACCAGTGTATGTCTAAGCTTAGTCATAAATGGAAGATTTTGCCAACAAATTCTTTTTCCCACCACATAGGCATCCTCAGGATCGATCCATTCTGTAGGAGACAATAGTAAATCAAAGTCCATATTCCTATTAGACTTTCCTTGAGATAAATACCAAACCCTGCCTTTAATAAAAAAGGCATTGCCATATTTTATTATAACAGTGGAGGGTAATTGATAATTAATTTTGGGGGGATTTTTATGAGCTTCACTGGAAATTTTTCTCATTGCCATAACAGGCAAAGAGGGCCCCATTCCATTTGAGGATTGTTGTTTCAAGCCCTTTTGAGAGAGACTCATTACATGGTTGCAAGATTATTATTTATCTTCAAAGTATTAAAGAACTATCATTTTATTTTCCCCTCATTCCCCTTAGTGATTTCTAGAGACTGAATTGAATGATTATATTATAAGAAATAAATGACAGAAAGGGCATTTAGCCCCAGGGGAGAGCTTCTGTGTTTCTCATTACGATGAGGCCTTGCAAACATCTACCAGTGGAACCTTGTCAAGCACTGGACGGAATACCAGGTGCCCCCACATTCTTGGTGTAAAGATTTTTGAGTACTTTGTAGATTCTGGAGATTAGTGCTCTATCTGAAGTGTGTGTGGTAAAGATTTTCTCCCACTCTGAAGGCTCTCTCTTCACATTGCTGATTGTTTTCTTTGCTGAGAAAAAGCTTTTTAGCTTGACTCTATCCCAATAATCAATTCCTGCTTTTATTTCTTGTGCTTTTGAAGTCATGTTAAGGAAAACTGGTCCTAGTCCAACATGATGAAAATTTGGACCTATTTTCTCTTCTATTAGGTGCAGGGTCTCTGGTCTGATTTCTAGGTCCTTGATCCATTTTGAGTTGAGTTTTGTATAGGGTGAGAGACATGGGTTTATTTTCATATTGTTGCATATGGATTTCCAGTTTTCCCAGCACCATTTGTTGAAGAGGCTATCTTTTCGCCATTGTATGTTTTTGACTCCTTTGTCAAATATGAGAAACCTGTATTTATGTGGGTTTGTCTCTGTGTCCTCTATTCTGTACCATTGATCTACCTGTTTATTCTGGTGCCAATACCATGCTGTTTTTGTTACTATTGCTCTGTAGTATAGTTGAAGGTCTGGTATTGTGATACCCCCTGCTTCGCTCTTCTTGCTAAGGATTGCTTTAGCTATTCTGGGTCTCTTATTCCTCCAAATGAATTTCATGATTGCTTGCTCTATTTCTATGAGATCCGTCATTGGAAGTTTAATTGGAATTGCATTGAATTTGTATAGCGCTTTTGGTAGTATGGCCATTTTGACTATATTATTTCTGCCTATCCAAGAGTAGGGGAGATCTTTCCATCTTCTCAGACTTTCTTTAATTTCTTTCTTTAGTGTTCTGTAGTTCTCATTGTAGAGGTCTTTAATCTCTTTTGTTAGATTGATTCCCAAGTATTTTATTTTTTTAGAGGCTATTGTGAATGGTATAGTTTTCCTAATTTCTCTCTTGGAGGATGCATCACTTACAAATAAAAATACATTAGATTTATGAGCATTAATTTTATATCCTGCTACGCTACTAAATTTGTTTATAAGTTCCAGAAGTTTTCTGGTGGAATTTTTAGGATCTTCTAAATAGAGAAGCATGTCATCAGCAAATAGGGATAGTTTGAGTTCTTCTTTTCCTATTTGTACTCCTCTAATTTCTTTGGTCTGTCTAATTCTTCCAGCTAGAGTTTCAAGGACAATGTTGAACAGAAGTAGAGAAAGTGGGCATCCCTGCTTTGTTCCAGTTCTCAGGGGAAATGCCTTCAATTTTTCTCCATTTAGAATGATGATAGCTGTGGGCTTAGCATAGATGGCCTTTACAATGTTAAGGAACATTCCTACTATCCCTATTTTTTCTAGTGTTTTGAGCATGAAGGGGTGCTGTATTTTATCAAATGCTTTCTCTGCATCTATTGAAATAATCATGTGGTTCTTGACTTTATGTCTGTTGATGTTGTGAATTACATTTATTGATTTCTAGATGTTGAAACAACCTTGCATCCCCAGGATGAAACCCACTTGACCATGGAGCACTATCTTTTTAATATGCTTTTGTATGTGATTAGCTAAAATTTTGTTAAGAATTTTTGCATCTATGTTCATTAGGGATATTGGTCTGAAATTTTCTTTCTTCAATATGTCCTTCTCTGGTTTTGGTATCAGGGTGATATTGGCTTCATAGAAAGAGTTTGGAAGGGTTTCCTCCTCCTCTATTTCATGAAATACTTTGAGGAGTATTGGAATGAGCTCTTCTATGAAGGTCTTGTAGAACTCGGCTGTGAATCCATCTGGTCCTGGACTTTTCTTTGTTGGTAGGCTTTTGATAACTTCTTCTATTTCCTTGCTTGAAATTGATCTATTTAAGTTGTGTATGTCCTCCAGATTCAGTTTGGGTGGCTCATATGCCTCTAGGAACCTGTTGATGTCTTCCAGGTTTTCTATTTTGTTGGAGTATAGATTTTCAAAATAGATTCTAATTATGTTTTGTATTTCAAAACATAATATTGTCTGTTGTACTATTTCCATTTCCATCACGAGTTTTTGTAATTTGGATTTTCTCTCTCCTTTTCTTTGTTTAGTGTATCTAAGAGTTTATCAATTTTGTTTATTTTTTCAAAGAACCAACTTTTTGTTTTGTCAATTTTTTGAATTGTTTCTTTTGTTTCAATTTCATTGATATCAGCTCTGATTTTAATTACTTCCTGTCTTGTACTACTTTTGGTGATGTTCTGTTCCTCTTTTTCTAGGGCTTTGAGCTGTAATGTGAAGTCATTGATTTCTTGACTTTTCTTTCTTTTATTTATTGCACTCCATGCAATGAATTTTCCACTTAGCACTGCTTTCATAGTATCCCAGAGATTTTGATATGTTGTATCTTTGTTCTCATTGACCTCTAAGAATTTTTTAATTTCCCCCCAATGTCTTCTGTTATCCATACATCATTCAATAGCATATTATTTAATCTCCATGTCTTGGAGTACTTTCTGTTTTTAACTTTATCAATGATATCGAATTTCATACCATTATGATCTGATAGAATACAAGGTAGTATCTCTATGTTTTTGTATTTGCTAAGAGTAGCTTTGTGGCATAACATATGGTCTATTTTAGAAGAGGAACCATGAGCTGCCGAGAAGAAAGTGTATTCACTTTTTGATGGATGGAATATTCTATATATGTCTGTTAAGTCTAAATTAGTGATTGTGTCATTGAGTCCTATGGTTTCTTTGTTCAATTTTTGCTTGGAAGATCTGTCCAACAGTGAGAGAGGAGTGTTAAAGTCCCCCAGCATTATTGTGTTTTGGTCAATTTGGTTCCTGGAACTGAGAAGGATCTGATTGACATACATGGATGCACCATTGTTTGGTGCATTAATATTTATGATGTCATGTCTTGGTGATTTATGCTTCCCTTAAGTAGTATGAAATGTCCTTCTTTGTCCCTTCTGACTAACTTTGGCTTGAAGTCTTCTTTATCTGATATGAAGATGGAAACTCCTGCTTTTTTACTAAGTCCATGTGCCTGGTAATTTTTTCCCAACCTTTCACCTTTAGTCTGTGGGCATGTTTTTCTATGAGATGAGTCTCTTGAAGGCAGCATATTGTTGGGTCTTTCTTTTTAATCTAATCTGCCAGTCTATGTCTTTTGATTGATGAGTTTAGGCCATTTACATTTAGGGTTATTATTGAGATATGACTAGGACTCGCATTCCCGGTCATTTTGACTTATTTTTGGATTTTAATCTTACTTGGTTTTTCCTTTAATTGGTTATTCCTTTGGGGTAGTTCCTCCCTTTGCTGACTTACATTGTTGTTTCTCAAATCTTCCTCTTGGAATATTTTGCTGAGAATTTTCTGTAGGGCAGGCTTTCTATTTCTGAATCCTTTTAGCTTGTGTTTATCATGGAAGGATTTTATTTCATCTTCAAATATGAAGGTAAGTTTTGCTGGGTACAAGATTCTTGGTTGGCATCCATTTTCTTTCAATGCTTGGAATATGTTGTTCCTGGTTCTTCTTGCTTTTAGGTTCTGGGCTGAGAAATCTGCTGATATTCGTTTTGGTTTCCCCCATGTGTAATCTGATGTTTCTCTCTTGCAGCCTTTAAAATTTTATCTTTGCTTTTTATGTTAGCTATTTTCATTATAATGTGCCTGGGTGTGGATCTGTTGTGATTTTGTGCATTTGGTGTCCTATAAGCCTCTTGAATTTGATTTTACATTTCATTCATCAGATTTGGGAAATTTTCTGATATTATTTCATTGAACAGATTATTCATTCCTTTGGTTTGTGTCTCTGTGCCTTCCTCAATCCCAATAACTCTTAAATTTGCTCTTTTCATGATGTCCCATAATTCTTGGACTTTCTGTTCATGATTTCTTACTATCCTCTCTGTCTGGTTGAGTTTGTTTTCCAGATTAAAAATTTTGTCTTCATTGTCTGAGGTTCTGTCTTCCAAGTGATTTAGTCTGTTGGTTAAGCTTTCTATTGAGTTTTTAATTTGGTTCATTGTGTCCTTCATTTCAAGGATTTCTGTTTGTTTTTTTTTTTCAGAATCTCTATCTCTTTATAGAAATGATCTTTTACTTCCTGTAGTTGCTCTTTTAGCATTGCCTGCATTTGATCTCTTGACTCCTTGTTTGCTTCTCGCATCATTTTAATTATGTACAACTCACTTTCTGACAATGCTTCTGCCATGTTGTCACTGGGTACCTTTGGTATAGTATCTGGGTTTTTTTGGGGATATTTTCTTCCTGTGTTTTCTCATGTTGCTAGTATATCTTCCCCTCTGGTAGTGTGAATCCTAGGTATTGCAGTTTCCCCTTAAGGACTTATAGGGCTTCCTATCAATTTTCAATACCTCCCTTTGAATTGAGGGATCAATATTGGCAGCACACCATATAAACAATATGTGTCCTTAACCTAAATAGTCCCTATTAAGATATTAACAGTATTGTCGTAATAAACAAAGATGAGTTCAAATTATTATCTACAGCATATCCAGTAAGTTTGAAATAAGGACTGCAAATCCTAATTTTGGACAGGGAGAATGAGGAGGGGTATAGGACAAAACACTAATGAGATAAGAAGTGAGTCTATAGATATACTATGTCTTATGAATAGTGGAAGTGAAATTAAAAGAAATAGGTTGTTAGCATGAGGAGAAAGAGATTCTCCAAATAAACAGATATATAAAAGGGAGATAGAGTGATAAGCATAATAATAAAAGAAGAAGGTAGGAATAAAGTGGATATATTAGGAATAATCATTGTATTATGATTAATTTAGAAAACGTTCTGTGATAAAAATATACTGTACACTTCAAACCTCTTATTTTTCAATGACCTGATATTTGAGAGGTGCTTGATCAAGCAGTGACCCAAAAAGAGTGCTTCTGAATCCAGGTTGGGAATGATCAATGCCTCTGGGCAGAAGCAGCCTGGTGTTGATAGACAATCAGATGAAGCACAGGTGCTAGACACCAGGCCAGGGTGTGGCCCTGGGCACTAGACCTAGCTGTGGTGGGGGCACAGAACCGTGCTCAGTGATCGAGACACTGGACTTGATAGTCCAGGCAGGCCTGAACTCGGTGCTGCCAGCTCAGGCAGTGGCAAGTGATTGCTCTCTCCCAGGGATGCTGTAGGATGACACTGAAGGGACGAAGATTCCCTCTGGAGCTGGGGATTCCAGCAACCCTGGGCCAGAACTCTCCAGGAGTTGCCACAAAATGGCGCCGGGAGACCAGCGCTCCACTCTGAGGAATCAGGCAGCTGCAGATATTTGCTCTCTGCTGGGGAAGCTGTAGGATGACACCAACCAGGCTAAGATCCCCGCTAGAGCTGGGGATTCCAGCTGCCCTGGGCCAGAGCTCTCCCAGAGCACAGCAAAATGGCACTGCTGAAATAATCTTAACTGCAGAATCCAAGGTGATTGCTTATGACTTCTAAGACTTAGTTTTTTGCACTATGCAACACTGGCTGCATTAAATGAATCTTACAAATTCACAGAATTGTACTGTACTACACTAATATATCTAGCACATAATTAATTATAGGCAGAGAAATGTGAAGAAATAGTTACATAAAGGCATACATACAGCTGAGAAAGAAAAGTCAAAGCATTCCCTTTAACTTTACTCAATGGTGCTTTAAAAAAAATAAGCAAAACCAAAAGCAAACAATAGCTAAATATCCTAAGGTGGTTCTTCACCCTCCTCTTCTCCTGGCTCTGATATGGATAGCAAACTATGAAAGGCTGTCACCAATACATTAATGAGAACAGTACTACGAATTTTAAGTACTTACACATGTCTACCTCTATGAATATTTCCATCAAATAAAAGCAACAGGCGGGGTGCATTGGCACACGCCTGTAATTCCAGGGGCTCGGGAGGCTGAGGCAGGAGGATCAAGTTCAAGTCAGCCTCAGTCACAGGGAGGCACTAAACAACTCAGTGAGACCCTGTCTCTAAACAACATACAAAATAGCCCTGGGGATGTGGCTCAGTAGTTGAGTGCCCCTGAGTTCAATCCCAAATACCCCCAAAATAATAGTCATACTAATAACAGAAAAAAAGAATTTCAGAGTATTGAAGGAGTTTCAGAAACTTAGTAACAGAAAGAAAGCAAAAGAAAATATTTAAATGAAATGCGAATCATCTTTGGCTCTATGCACTTCAGATGTCTTTGACTATAAAATTTTTTCATAGATACTAACATCAATTTGTTTTCCCCTCCACTAACATAATTCAAGTTGTTTGCTTTTATGAAGCACTTTAAATACCATTTTCTGCTTTCAGTTGTTCTACTTGTTCTACTGCTCCTTACTATTTAAAGAAAAAAAGGAGAAAAAATTAAAAACAACAACTTCAGTACACATGCATATTCACTCTCTCACCCACATGCTCACTGTTTTAGTCAACTATTTCACTGCTGTGGCTAAAGGACCCAAACAGAAAAATTTTAGAGGAGGAAAAGGTTTATTTAGGGCTCCTGGTTTCAGAGGTCTCAGTCCATACACAGTTGGCCCTATTCCTTGGGGCTTAAGGTGAGGCAGAGCATCATGGCAGAAGAGGGTGGTGGAGGGAAGCAGCTCACATCATGATCAGAGAGCAGAGAGAGACTCCACTTGACAAATAAAATATAAACCCCAAAGTCACACCCCCAATGCCCACCTTCCTCAGCCACACGTTACTAGTTCAGTTATTACTCAGTTAATCCCGTCAGGGGATTAATTCACTGATTGGGTTAAGACTCTCACAACCCAATCACTTCTCCTCTGAACTTTCTTGCATTGCCTCATACTGAGCTTTTGGGGGACACCTCACATCCAAACCATCGTGCTCACTCAGTACAGCAACAAATATTTATTATGTCTATCAAACTGGAAGCTCTATCATGGGAGAAGCTGAAAATAGGATTGAGACTCTGCTCTACACTCAGACAGAGAGGGAAAACTTGTAAGAGCAGAAAAGTACACTCCACTAGTTCTACTGAAATGAATACAGGGAACAGCACAAAGGAGAGAAGTCAGTTCACCTGGGATGCTCAAGAAATGCTGCAAGCAGAGGGGTCAGACTTTAAAAGAAAGTGCCAAGGAGGGTGAGATGGGTGTCCTTACCAGGGCAGCACGATCAAAGGAAGAGGTAGGACGTCATAATAAATGAGTCCCAAAGCCACATGGAAGAGAGTCACCAGGTCCAGATGAAGCAGGAGGATCAGAACAGCGTTCTGCTGGAGGGTGAACTTCCTTCTCCCATGCAGGGCAGGACCTCTGAGCAAGCAACTGAGTTCTAGTATCACAAATATGCTTTAGAAGGTCGCCCTGGGCAGCAGGTGATTGCAACAGGAACAATGGGTACTGGAAAAGAGTATTTCAAAATGACGGATGTGAAAGTGAATCCCCTCAGCAAGATGCAAATTGGCAAACAGGTGGGACATACAGACTTTGGGGAGTGCTTTGATGGGTGATCCAAGCAGGGTTGGAGTCCAGGGCCTCCCCAGCATCAGCATTGTGGTCCAGCCCACTGTTCTCCTCCAGCTGCCTTTTGGCCCACTCTTCCAACCAGCCATACCTTCCAGCAACCAAGCTGTCCAGGCAGTGCTGACACTGAGTAGTTTAGATGTCTGCTGGTCTCTGCTTACCCATCTCATGGTCCCATCTGAGACTTCATTCCCACCTAGCCTTCCTCAGGTTCACCCTCTACCCACCCCACCCTTAGGGATCCTGAGAGGACTCCTGATGATATGGTGTGGGCACTGCCCTCTCTTTGGAACAGGGTTTATGGGGACTCTCATGTTTACCCCGCACACACATGCATATGCCTGTGTTCCCATACATGGACACATATACAGTCAGGTACATACCTTCCCACACATGCACATGAAGGGATTTGACCAACAGTATCCAACAGACATCAGAGGGGAAGCCCTAGGCCTGTTGGCCTTGGAAAGTGCAGGGGGAGGGGAGTGACAGCCCTGCCTGGGCCCTGGGCATTGTTTCAGGATCCAAAGGTCAGAGCACCAGAAGGGTGTTTGCCTAAGTAGGAGAGAGGACATGGACACCACCCCACTTTGAAATCAACAGGCGATCCAAGGCTGAGCTGAGGTAAAATCCAAAGGTGCCAAACTCCCATTCCCCAGGAGGGCCTGCCCCTTGCTTCTCTTCTGGGAGGGGAAGGATCTGAGGAGACTCTGGCTCCCTTTCATGACTTGCCTTAGTATCTCTCTCTCTCTGAGTCTCACTTTCCCCAGCTATATACATCTCCTCTCAGAAGGGGGATGAAGATAAAGAGGATTATACTGTAGTTTAGATTTTGTTTGACTCCCAAAGGCATGGTCACTAGGATGGCACTGTTGGGAGGTGATTGAATCCCTAAGAGATGAGGCCTACTGGTCATTAGGAGCATGCCCTGGAAGGGGATTGTGGGACACCAGGCCCCTCTTCATTTTTTTTTCTTCCTGGCCATGTTGTGGCCACGATGTGCCACCTTGCCACAGGCCCAAAATAAAATAGGCCCTTTTCTCTTCATAAGTGATCTTGGTGTTTCATTGTGGAACACTGACTAACACAGAGGATGCCTGAAGATAGAACCCAGTGCCAGCATACGGGAAGTTCTTGGTAAGTCACAGCCATTGTCTTTCTCAGGTTCCCCAGGGACTTGCCTCTGGCATCCTGGCCCCACCACCCCATGGAGGAGCTCAGGTACTCTGGGAGCTGGAGGAGAACATAGCATAGTGTGGTTGATGCTCCCCACCCTACCCACAGGTCCCCTTAGAATCACCAGGACAGTTTCTGTAAACACACACATTCCCAGACCACCCCCCACCCCCTGTAGAAACCCAATTTAAAAAGAAAATTCCCCAGCATTTCTGATACAAGCTTCTGCTTTAGAGTGATCAGACCTGCATTTGAATTATTTCCCTTACAGTTTGTGTCTCTGAGCCTCAGTTTTGTTACCTTTCCAGGGGTGACTGAGTGCCCACCCCCAGCCCTGGCTGTGAAGAGTGAATGAGATGGTGTTTGGGAGGCTCTGCCCCTGGCAGAGGGTAAGCAGCTCAGTAGGCAGGTGCTTCCAGCAAATAGGAACCTGATGTCATCCACTGCTTCTGAGTGAGTGAAGACTACCTGGAACCTCTCATATCTGGCCCCAAAATCACACAGAAAAAGGAGTTTAGAGGTCAAGCCAAGCAGAACATAGATTCTCAGCCATGTGCAGTTCAGCCTGGTGGGGGGTGTGCTGATGTTGGATTAGGACACAGGGCCTGTGAACCTATGTGTCAGGGTGATCAGCAGTTCTGAGAAGGCTGAATGCCGGGACAGGAAGATTTGGCCCTGGGGATCTTGTAGAGAGGGAATCAGATCACAGCCCAGGTGCACTGAAAGGCAGTGTACCAATCAAGCCAACCAAGGTTCTGAGGGATCCATGCTCATGGTAACTTGTTACAGCAGCCCTAGCAAACTCATGTGCACTGCAAAGAACTAACTGTGATGAACTTAGAGCACTATCAGTTTGAACTTTTTTCCCCAAGGGACTTAAAAGTTTAAGATGTTTTTTGTGCTTAAGTTATTTTGCTTTTGTGGTGGCATGAATCCAAAAGTGTTTATTAATAGTCAGAGGGTTAAAAGCAGCTGCTGAAGGAGAAGGCTGGCTGCCTGGTGCTGTCAGAGAGTGGTGTCTCCTATAGAGGCTGGGTCAATGGTTGCTGGGCACAGGCATAGGAGAGAGCTGCTACTCTTGTCTCCACTAAGGACTCTGGCACCATGTGAATTGAATTGTTGCCCTCTACAACCTATCGCCATCTTGGAGCAGAGTTTATAAATTAAGCTTTACCATGTGTATGTTCAGTCGTGAACCACAAATTATTTCAGTCAAGGACAGACCACATAGGTGATGGTTGCTCTATAGTATAGCCTAGGTATGTAGCAGGCTGCACATCTGGATTTGTGTAAGTACACTCAATGATGTTCACATAACAAAATCATTACACAGCCTTTTAAGAATTATCCCTGTCGTTCAATGATACATGATCGTATGTGTAGGAAGAAACATAGCATGAAGGGGTTTGTTCTATCCATGGTTGCAGGCATCCAGTGGGGGTCTTTAAATGTATCACTCATGGATAAGGGGGGACTACTCTAATGAAAATAATATATCCCAGAAAGAGACTTGGCCTGTCACAAAGCAGCACCTACTCAAGACTAGGGGGACATTCACAGGAATGAAAGCATGTAAACCTGCAGGTTTCCCTGTATTTTTTTTCCTTTGAAACTGGAAATTAATCACCATTGCTGTTCAAAAAGTACAAACCTAGATGCATGACCACCAGCTGCCTCATGAATTCATCTATTTAGTTATCATGAGCAAGTTTCAAATGATTTAAATGATAGAATTTGGGTTGATCTCTTCGTAAGAGAGCAAGTGATGTCTTGGGGCATGCATACTTCTTTGCCTTCATTTTCCTCCATGCAATGGTTCATATTAAATGCAAACTCAGATGAACATTGCTTATTTACCCAGTACCTTTAAAGAACTTGGGCTTTGGCCATTTAGTCAAATCCCAAAGCATGAGTCATACAATATCCTTGTAGTTTGTAAAATCCAGTCATACATTCCTTAGTCATGTGGGCACTCCAGACATTGTGTATATATGTGCACTGCAGTGTCATTCATTATCTGTCCTTTACATTTCCATTCACCCTAGCACATGTTTGTGTTTATAAGTGGCCATGCACTTTTTTTTTTTTTTGACATGGTGTCTTGCTATGTTGCTGTCAGTGTTTGGGTATGAGGTATTCCCCAAGAGCTCCTTTTAATGCAGTAATATTCAGAGGTAAGATAATTAGATTATGAGAGCTATAATCTGATCAGTCCATCCTGTTTTTATAGACTGACTGGGAGGTAAATGTAAGTATGTAGAATATGGTTCAAAGAGATGGATCACTAGAGGCATGCCCTGGAAGGGTTCATCTTCCTTGTGGCCCCTTTCCACCTCTCTCTCATCTTCCTGACTGTGCAATGACCTGAGCAGCTTTCTTCCCCTGGGCTCCCACCACGATGTCCTGCCTTACCTTGGATCTAGAGAAATGGAGCTGGCTGTCTATGGACTGTAACCTCTGCATCCATGAGCCCCAAGTGTACTTTCTCTCCTCTGAGTTGTCATCAGATGTTTTGGTCACAGCAACACAACAGCAGACTGAAACAGTGTCCAAGGCTGGTCTCCAACCCCTAGATTCAAGCAATCCCATCTTTATGCCTCAACCTGCCATGTAGCTGGGATTACAGGCATGTACCGCTGCACCAGGCTGGGGACAGACTTTTTATTTATTATAGTCAAGCATCTGCAAATGTACACCTGTATTCATTAGATCTAAGGAGATAAGTTTGCTTTAAAGCTGTCCTGATTCTCTATTGTCAGGCATCTATGGTTGCAGCAGTGACTGCTCCAAGCTTACTGTTCCTCAAGTGAATGTTAGGAGTAGGTTCAATATAAAATGAACTGCTTAACTTTTCTGGTGCCTTTTCCTTCCTTAGTCCGTCTGGAGGTTCCAGGAGAGTGGATATCATTGTTACTGAATTCAGGTCTGGAAATCTCATCCATAGGAAAACCAATGCCATAGAGATGAGTGCAGGGAGTGAGAAAGTAGGCTGCATCAAGGATGCTAGCAACCTGGGAAGGGGGTAGGCTAATGCCTCAAGCTACTCCTTCTCTAGGTTAATGGGAGGTGTAGGGTACTTAAGGGAAGGTCAGGTCAGAGTCTGTAGTAATCAACATTTCACAGGACTTTGAATCTGTCATCTTCCCTGTGGGGCCCCTTCATACCTCTCCTCCCTTTTCTCCTCTCCTCTCCCCTCCTCTCTCTTCTTCTCTCCTCCTCTCCCCTCCTCTCTCCTCCTCTCTCCTCCTCTCTCCTCCTCTCCTCTGCTCTCCTCTCCCCTCTTCTCCCCTCCTCTCTTCTTCTCTTCTCCCCTCCTCTCCTCTCCTCTCATCTCCTCTCCCCTGACACTGACTAGAAATGGTGGCATTAAATGTTCTTGGGGCAGGATACTCCCATTTCAAGTCAATTCTTCTGGCCAGAGGTCAGTTCCTGGCATCAGCTCAGACAAACAAGATAGGTCAAAGAAATGCAAAGTAAAGCCATAGCCCAAGAATAAGAAAGGGAGCAGGAATAAGGCAAAATTGAGTCACTAATGGCAATGTCCTGTTGCTTCACTACTTTAAGCAGTTCCTTGCTCTCAAGAAGGGGAAGTTAACATATGATGAACATGAAACTGGAATGTTCTGGATGGCCAAAGAGAGTATGGAAAGTACAGATTTCCATTAAAGACAACGTTGAACTTCATAATTTATCCACTGTTGTATTTATGTAATTTTTTTCCCTAAGGAGGTAAAAGATGTACAAAACATGTACATATCACCCTTGCAGTGGATGGTGGCAGGGATTCTGACCCTACCATACATTCCCAAGTCCCCCAGGTTTTCCTTTGAAATCTGGGATGAAGCCTCTGTGACTCCACAACTCTTGCATTCTGCATGCCTACAAAACAAGCACCATGTGTGTGTTTCCAGGCTCTGCTGCCAGAGTAAGCAGCAACCAGGGCCCCCTTGCACTATGGCTGTCCAGTCTGCCCTGGACAGGTGAACATGTGGGAAGAAGTCTCTGGGAGATAATTCCCCAAGGAGCCCTTTACAAGCAGGGCACCCCACTGCTCTCTTCTCAAAGCAGTCTTTCTAAGGAGATTACACTTTTACTTGTTTGAGCCTGGAATGGATGGGATCCGGCCAATTCCTGAGATGCACTCAAGGTGTCTTTCCTCTTGTCCCAGTGCAGAGTGCTTGGTTTCTTCTTAATGGCACCAATATCCTCAGCATCGGTACCCTTCCTGGGCAAACTTTAGATTCTTTTTGATCCAACTGCAAGTTATTCCGATCTTTCCACTCTGCTCTTTGCTCTTGATTCTCACAGTAAACCTAAAAGCAGTCAGATAGACCCATGTCACCACCACATGAATGCTGTGCTGCTTTGAAATTCCCTCTACCAGATTATTTAGTCCATGATGGACTAAACCCCAACTCACAAAGACTTAGGATGTGGAAAAAATTTGCCCAAATTCTTTGCCAGAATGTAAAGAAATGGCTTTTTTTCAAATTCCAAGTGTTCTCATTCCTGTCTGAATCCTCATGAGCACAGTCTCTACTGTCTGCATTCCCATAAGCACTGTGGTCCATTAAGCTCTACTTAAAACATTCTAGGACTTCTCTAGCCTACATCTCTGGTCCTTTCCAAACTCCTCCCACAAACCAATTCCAAAGGCTTCTAGGCCACATGGTCAGATTTAGTCACAGCAATAACCCCATTACTCGGTACCAATTTTCTGAGTTAGCTTTCTGTCACTCTGACAGTAAACCTGAAAAACATTCACTTAGAACATTTATTGGGGCTCATTGTCTCATGGGTTTCAGTCCATCATCTGCTGGCTGCATTGTTTCTGTGCCTTTGGTGAATCAATACTTCATAGTGGAAGAGTGTGACAGATCAAAGCTACACACCTTACAGTGGCCAGGTTGGGGGGGTGGGAAGCGAGGAAGGAAGGAACTAGGAAGAGCATTACCCTTCATCTCATTAGCCCAGTGACCTTCCAAATAGGCCCCATCAACGAAGGTTTCTATCACCTTCCAATGGTGTCATTGACTGGTGGCTCAGCCTTCTTCACATAGAACTTTGGACAGATTGAAACTATAGCAATTGTTAAAACTTGAATTAGTATAGCAAAGATTGAAACAAGATAAAAATAGCATTCTGAATAAAATAAATCAATCATAATTGTATTAGGACAGAAAGTCTTCTAGGAACAAAGGAGATATAGCTGTGTTTTAAGGAAAAGGCTTAGGTTTCCCATATTATTTTCGCCTTGTTTGAATAATTTGTGATGTTTATATATATATATTTTAAAAATCTGTTAGTGATTTCAAGGTTTGATATTCACATAACAATATCCCGAAACACAGATACTAGCTTGCTTTAGATGAAAAACTAAATTGAAATATATACATTAATGCAATATTTACATGGGAGAACACACACACACACACACACACACACACACACACCTTCTGTGTCAGTACAAAAGTGCTACTATTGCTGTGATCTATGGGTAGGTAAAAAACTAGCAGAATGGAATACAAATGTACTAAGCTTATCTTGTAGGCTTAATTAGGTATGCATCTGCTTAAAAACATTGAACTGTTAAAAAAGCATAGCATCTGGTTTAACAATTAAATCTTACTGTTCTTCCAAGTTCCTCTATGGTTATCTGTGCATGTATGTGATTCTATGTGAAGATGGTACCTCTTTCAGTAGTGCTTTCTGATTATCCTTTATTGTTCTACCCAATTGTTATGTGTGTTATTGCTATTGTCATTGTTTGGGGTTTATGTGTGCACATACATGCATGTGTATCTGCAAAGGGCAGATTTCAAAGTATTGTCGATCAGTTCATAGAAGTGAGTCCCCAATGCCAGAGTTTTGAAAACTCAGTTCCCTACATAGTTTTTCAGAATTCACACACACACACACACACACACACACACACACACACACAGACACACACACACTGTCTTGTGGTCTCCATTGGACTTCAGTATCTGTGAGGGAGAAAACTGGGTCATATAAAATCAGCCCTACTGCCTATTAGTCATACCTTTCAGAATGGCACCTCTCATGTAAGGTACAAACAATACTTTCTAAGGTACTTTGTTTCAATGTAGGAAATTGGTAAATGATATTAAAATTGTTTTGTCCAATGTATGTAGTGGATATCAGAATACATTAGAACTAGACTTAATCACATAGTCCATATGGATGCCTAACACTACACTCACCTCATACCACACTCAGCTCATGTTATATGTTACCACTGTCATATAATTTGAATTAAAAGTTTAGGAATTTGGTCTTCTTCCATCTTGATATCAATGGACTTTGGCTCTTAAAAATTTGAAGTTTGAATATTCTCCAGTTACTGACCTTTAGCAAAAAGATTTAAATGCACTCTAAGGACTCACAATTTAAGGTAGGGGAGGTAAAATCTATGTGACAATAACATTATAATATTAAAAACACTTTATTTCAGTTTTGGTGGATTTAACACATGATGAATTTAGTCCAAACAGTAGCAATGTTAAGTGTACTAGTTTATGTTTTTATCCTATTTTAGGTTAAGGTAAATTATTTTCCACTTCTTAGTTACAGTCCAGTGATTTGGGAGTAGCTGAACATATATTAAGAAGGGTGTTCAGAGTTAGATTTTAACTATTTGCTGATTTTTCCTCACCCATCCCCTTTGGTTCCTTAAGGATAAAGTTGCTTTAGAGGCATGTGCCATGATAAGAGAGGACATCTGAGAGTCAAACCACACAATGCGGTCTTCCAGCTACACCTCTGCAAGAATATCTCAAGAACCAGAAATGAATGAGGATGACGGTGGACAGGGCAGGTCTGTCCATTCAGAACGTCCTTATGTGTAAGAGCAGGAGGGACTGTTCATCACATAAGGCAAATCAGATTGAAAAAATAACATGCAACCCCACAAGTCAGTTGCATTCAGGGTCGGAGGAATTTGTGGGGAAAAAAGGCCACATTACTGTTGGTCCTGAAGAAGAGCCTCTTCACAATAACTCTAAAGGAGGAGCAACTTGAAGAACTACCCTGCAATTGGACAAACAATACACCTGTCGTGAGGGGGAAAAATGGAGGGTCTGTCTCTGTGCTATTTCAGACATGTCCCCAACCTAACCCATTCCTGAAACTGTCTTACCTCATCTGTGCTCTTCTGTCCCTAGAATGTGTTTGTAGGTCACAGTCTTAAGCTTTATTTAGGGCCAAATGAGGTGGACTGTGAAAATTAAAAGAAAGCAGAAAGTGAACATGCTTTTAACACAAATGAGCAGTTTTGTTCTTCTTGGATTTGCTACTGGGGATGAACTGAAGGGGCACTCTAACCAGCCTGATTTAGTTATTATTTTGAGAAGAGGTCCCTCTAAGTCGCTGAGGCTGGCCTTGGAACTTGCCATCCTCCAGCCTTCACCTCCAGAGTCACAGGAGGCAGAGTGCCACCATATTCAGCTACAAACAAGAATTTTCATAATATGGAAAGTAAAAAGAATCCCTGAAGTAGTTATAGTAGAAACTTTGGAAGAGGACCATGACATTCGTATGCAAATGAAAAAATATAAGCCCAAACTGGAAATTAGATATTGGACTTGGGCCTAAACCTAGTAATCCAGAAAATGATTTGAGGATTACTGCTCCACTGAAATGAATTGTAGGACTAAGATAAACAGACTAAGTATTTCTGCTATTAAAGATAGTTGCAAGATATCAAAATCAACAGCAGACTTGTTCCTGAAGCCATTATTATTGCAGTGCTGATAATAATAAAATCATGGATCCTGAACCAGAAAAAAATGAGTTCTCTACCACATAGTGACAGAATATCCACAGTATGTCTAAATAAAGAATTTCAGCAAGATAGAGGTTTAAGGGTGAGATAGGCATCTTAGGAACAGAGTTCGTGAGTTTAAAAGTTCACCATAAAAAGAAGGCAGACATTTGCTGCTTCTGGTTTTTTATCAATTCTATTGATTTTCTGTTAATGAAATGCTCGTGTATCCAGTGGGGTGATCTAAAAGTGAAATTTTGTCTGGAAATAGATTGTTTCTACTGTCTAAATAATAGCAGTTCGGGAAACCTTTCTCATAATCTTTGTTCCTTAATCATCCTCAGGCTTTTTCCCAGTCCTCCCAAGTGGCAGGTGAGGGAGGGATGGGGCTCTAACTCAGTGGTAGGGTGCTTACCTAGCATGTACCAGACCCTGGGTTCCATCCCAGCATCCCCACCCCAAGAAGAAAAAAGCATATAAAAATGTATCTAAGCTAGATGGAGCTTTACTCAGCCATAAAGAAGAACAAAATTTGTCATTTGAGGTAAATGGAACTCCAGAACATCATGCTGAAAGAGGCCAGACTCAGAAAGTAAGGGGTCGAATGTGCTCTCTCATTTGTGGAGAGAGAAATAAGAAATTAAAGGAAAAGAGGTGGCGATCTCATGAAAACAAGAAAGAAGAACAGTGCAGCAGGGGAGGGGGATGGAGGGGAGGGAGGAGAGGTGGGAGAATGAGGGAAGAGTAAATGAAGGTAGTCAAACCATGCCATGTTCCTGTGTAGCAAGTCACAGTGAGGCCACTTGGATGAACTCCACCGTGCACCATTTCCTTTTTTTTTTTTTTTTTTGGTAATGGGGATTGAGCTAAGGGGCACTCAACCACTGAGCCACATACCCAGCCCTTTTTTGTATTTTATTTAGAGACAGGGTCTCACTGAGTTGCTTAGGCCCTTGCTAAGTTGTTGAGGCTGGCTTTGAACCCTTGATCCTCCAGCCTCAGCCTCCCGAGCCACTGGGATTACACGTATGCAGTGCTGTGCCCAGCTACAATGCACCAATTTTCTAAAAAAAAAAGTTTAAAAATGTAGGTAGGTTTGAGGGATGCAACAGATATTTCTACTGAACTGCTTTTCATTGTGCCCTCATATGTGCAAGTTCATTTGCTTCAGTCAAACCATTTGACCAAAAATTCCAACATGTCTATGTTGAATCATTTTGATATCAAGCACATATACTTGCATATATTCTTTTCTTACCACTCTCAAATGCTTTTGTTAAATCAGTGCTTTCCATTTCACAGTTTTAGAGTTTGGTTAAGTGTCACCATGTCTGATTTTCATACACAGGTAGCATAAGCCCTCGGCCCCAATATGGAATTTGGTTCCAGAGTAGAAAGCTGAGTTCTGAGGCACATGGAGTTTTAAAGTTCTCAAAGGCTCTGAGGAATTCTCTCAAGTGGGTGAGGCTTGCCACCCCCACAGAGACATAGTTACTTTGCCAAAGTCACACTTCTGATTAACTTGAGGATCTTATCTGGTCATTAATTGATACAACATTATGAAATCATGTCATCTCTTTTGGTGCCATAAAATTCTAGGAAATGCTATGTAGGGGCTACAAATGAATCCTTCAAGTTTTCTTGGTTTTATCCCTACTACATGTTGTTAACTGGGTTACAAAGGGGCATCACTAGCTAGGTGCCATGGCACACACCTGTAAGCCGAGGGAGTAGGAAGGCTGACGCAGGAGGATCCTGAGTTTGTGGCCAGCCTCAGCAACTTGGCGAGACCCAGTCACAAAAAATAATACATCTGGGGATGTAGTTCAATGGTAGAGTGCCTCTGGGTTAAAAAAAGGGGGGCGGTTGCATATATAATCCAGCTTTGAGATTTTGTGATTATTGAATGTGAAATGGGGGGAACATGTCACTTTCTGTATTTCCACACTGATAACTCAGCAGTTTCTCGCTGTGCTTGTGTGGCAAACCTCAGTGCACATCTGTCAGTGAACATCTTCACGTTTTCTATATCCCAGATGGAAATGAAAAAATGGTTATAAAAGGCAATGGGAGAAGGAATGGCATATGGCAGAAAGAGAAAAACTTTTTACTGAAACCCCATAAGGTCCCGTTTTACAACCGGATACATTGTGTGTCCTTTCCTTTTTCCTTCTGCCATTCCTACAGCAGGTGAAAATGTGACCTAAGAAAGTGGATGAAAACAAAAGCGCAAAATGATGACTGGCCTTTTTCATTATTTTGGAAACTTCTGTTTCTTTCAAATAGAAGCAAAATTCTGTAATGTTAAAATGGCAGGTAAAATATTTTTATGGGCTCAAGTCATGATCGAACTAAGATTCAAGTGACAAAAATCAATGAGAAGAGTTCTTTTTATTGAAGATGAAGTTCTTAGTATCACACTTTCATTAACGGTTGAGGGAAACAGTGAAGAAACGCAAAAGTAATGAGAGTGTCAGGAAAGCTGATAGTGCTGCTGCTGGTGGAGATATTAACTGGTCATTTAACAGAGATGGGAGGGGAACTGATAACCCACAATTCTGTATCAAGGAGAATGAGAACATGATGGATAGGAAGGCTGTGGAAATATTTCCCAATATGTACTGGTTACTGTCCTCTAGAACTAGTTCTAATTTGGGCTGATTGTCACTATTAACCAACTTCACGCTGAGGAATTACCCTGACTGACATGGTGTGACCATTCCCCCTAATGCTGCACCCTCTGCTTAGTTATGTTGGAAAACCAGCATTTCACTTTGCCTTCATGGGAATCAGCAGTGGTTATCAGCAGCTCCCAGCCTCCCCTTGGGTTTCCATCTGCATGGAAGCCTTTCACACTGAACATCTAGCCTGTGGAGCTCTGGCTTGGCTGCCTGGAGAGACTAATATTTCTCCTCATTATAGCTGCCACCACGTACGAGGCTCCTCATGTTGCAGGAACCACATCAGAATCTTCTTCTGAGGTCTGCATGCTTCTGGAGCTCTGCACAGCCCCACAGCTAAGTGGGTGTGCATCTGGGCAGAAATGCTTAGATCTCACACAGTGCCACCTGTAGATCAAACAGAACTGTGGAACCTGAGTATATGTATCCCATTAGGGTTTGAGGCAGATCCCAGGGAAGTCCTGGGTTATAAGGTTAATGGTTTGCAGAAGGGAATAAAGGAAATATCAGTGTATATTGAGGCCTCAACTCAGATTACTCTCTGGAACCAACTCATCATCTCCAGGGACTGAAATGTTGATTTCTGCTTCCTTGCTGCTTTGGGTTGCCACATAGGAGATGTCCACAGGAGGGACGACAACCCTGGCCTGGGATATGACTTTTGGGGGGCATTTAGATGTCAGTGACTCTTAGATGTGGGGATATAAAGTCCTGGACCTGGGGTCCCCTTTTGGGGCAATGCCGAGGGCCACCCCAGCTCTGGAGATCCCTAGGGAGTGCCTGGAGCACAGTTCAACCAGAATCATGGTGTTCCCAGTCCACCTGACCCATCCTGCCTTACTCATGTGCATGCATGTGAGCAGATCTTGAAGCACTCCTAGTGAATTCCACACTTGGAACCCTCACCACAGGGATTCTCCCCAGGAGCCCCATCTGACAAAAACAGCCACTAGCAGGCACTACTGCCAAACAGTCAGCATTAGCTTGGGAGAAATGTGTGGCAGAGGATAAGTAATTGTCTTCTTCAGGACAACTTAGATCCTACTGTGGTGATAAATCAAATACAAAATATCACGTGATCTAGGCAGTGAATCTTATTCTCTCTTGGTGTTTACATGCAACATCCATGGTTGGGGTGTGAGACTGTGCCACAGAGAGAACAAGAGGCAAACATGGTGGATGTTCCACCCAAATTTCCTTTGATACCTGGTTGCAGAATCACATTTGCTTTCCTAAGGCAATTGGGTTCGGTAACATGGTCATAATTGCTCGTAATGCAATGTGACTAGATAATCTTTGCAAATGTCTTCTCTTTATGCCATAGTATTTTTGTATCTCATGTAGGGTTAGGGTTACCTTTCCCAAGAATGACATCTCCAAATCTCACTAAGCTGAGAATCATGTTTTTCTTCACTTATTCTGTTC
>JAJEJO010050480.1:700-26089 GCA_020662805.1 Glaucomys volans
AACTACACTGAGATTCTATCTCATTCCAGTCAGAATGGCAATTATCAGGAATATAAGTAACAATAAGTGTTGGTGAGGATGTGGGAAAAAGGTACTCTCATACATTGTTGGTGGGACTGCAAATTGGTGTAACCACTCTGGAAAGCAATCTGGAGGTTCCTCAGAAAACTTGGAATGGACTCACCATTACTCAGCTATCTGTCTCCCTTGGTATATACCCGAAGGACTTAAAATCAACATACTACAGTGATGCAGTTACATCAATGTTTTAGCAGCTCAATTCACAATAGCTAAACTATAGAACCAACCTAGGTACCCTTCAACAGATGAATGGATAAAGAAAATGTGGTATACATACACAATGGAATATTATTCAGCCAAAAAAGAATAACTTTATGACATTTGCTAGTAAATGGACAGAACTGGAGATCATTGATCTAAGTGAAATAAGCCAGGCCCCTAAAACCAAAGGTCAGCTGTTCTTTCTGATATGCAGATGCTAACACACAACCAGGTGTGTGGAGGGGAAGAACAGAAGTTGATTGGATTAGACAAAGGGTATAAAGGGAAGGGAGGAGGATAGGAATGGACAATGAATTGGACGTAACTTTCCTATGTTCATATATGAAATACACTCTACTGTCATGTATATCTAAAAGAATAATAAAAAAAAATACCTTGAGGGCCTTGCAGTCACCACTCACGTAGGTGGAAACTTGCTTATGATTTGGGGTATAGAACTTAGTTATGTTTTACATATAAATCACAATATTTTTTGTGTGGTTTTCAAATAGGTTCCTTTTCCTGGAGTATAACTATTGTGTCAATTGATGAAAGAGAACACTTGATTTGTTTGGAACTTTTCCAAGAATTGTTCTCTGTGTGTTGGAGCATCATATTACCCAAAGACCATGCTGCTTTTGGCATTTGAACTGCAGTGTAATACACCTAAATCGGTATGCTCGCTGATTCTGGGTGTAGATACATTTACTACTTCCCTTGTCCTATGGTATAGCTGTATCTGAGTCTATTGGCATACACATTATTTTGTTAAAAATGCCATTCTTTTCATTTCTTCTTTGCATTAGAGTCAAGGCATTTGGTTGTTTTTCAAATAATTTGTGTAGGTAGGTTATAATTTTCTTGTGGGGTACAGGGGTTGAACTCAGAGGCACTTTACCACTGAGCTACATCTCCATCCCTTTGTCATTTTTACCTTGAGGCAGGATCTCGCTAAGTTGCTGAGGCTGGCCTTGAACTTGTGATATTCCAGACTCAGCTCCTGAGTCACTGGGATTGCAGGTGTGCACCAACATGCCTGGCTCAGGTTATAATTTTCTTTATGAATTCAGTTTTAAGACAGTAAAGGGAGTATTGAAGAATATTTGCCACAGAAAGAGGTGGGGCCTCATAGATTGAGAACCACTGAGGTCAGAGATACAAGTGTTTGAAATCAGGAAAGAGCAGATTTCTTTCTGCAGGAAAGACACAGAGTTATTCACTTTCCCTGAGGGGTTTGCAGGCTACGAGGGCATACCTCCTGGGCCTGCTATGAAAGAGATATTGAATTATTCAAGAGACTATCATTTATGTGTTAGGAATAAAGAACCCTGACCTAATTTACTCAAAGAATTGGACTTTTTGGGTGACTACCTTTATTTTTTAAGTTAATTTTTGTCCTCTTGGCTGGAGAATGCTGTGCTTTTTCATTCGAGGGAACAGCCATGCCAAAAAAAAAGACAAAAAAATTCTCAATTACGTTTATTTTTTTTTCCCTCTGGGAAAAATACCAGGTGGAAGGTCAAATATGAACTGTACTAGACTTTCACATAGAAATCCCAAGGGCTTCCTTTAATGATAACAATGAGGAAGCTGGAACCAGGGAGTCTTTGGGCAAAATGTCCTGATCTGCTGAGCTTCCTGCAGGACCACTCTCCTTATGTAACTGAGAACTCTGCCCTTTGTGTAGAAGGTGTATGATGGCCCACTATTGGCAATGTTACTTTTGCCAGTCAGTCATATAAGAAACTCCTGGACAGTGGGTCAAAAAAGGGTACGTTTCTTTGGAATTGAGACCTCTTCCAGCCAGGGGATTGGGCCAACTCTAGGCAGCCTGCTCTGTTGATTTCACACACCCAGTTTCTTAAAGAGAGCTAGGTTTATGTTCTAGACACTTAGGCTCATTCTGAATGAGAACTGCTATGACAGTCATTAAAGAAAAGGCTTCTTTGCCCTCTTCCATTCTGTCTGTTCGATCCCATACCTCTTGCCCCAGTGGCTCTTTGGATCCTGGAATGCTTTTCAAGGGACTAGCTTCCTACTTTCCTGTGTCTGACCTGGATGACCAGAAAATCAGGATGGCAAAGTGCCTGTAGCTCTTTCAGGCAGGATATTTACCCTTTCATACAGGCTGTCTAGTGGAGTGTTTGAGTCTCCTCCCTGGCACCAGACAGCCTGGATTTAATTCTGGCTGTAGGGATTAATAGTATGACTTAAACTCTATCAGTTTCCTCACCTATAAGACAAGAACTATAATAACATCCAGTCTCAGTGTTGTGGCAATGATGAAAAGGGTTGATATGTGTAAGGAGGAAGGGAGGGGAGGCTTCCTACTACACTCAGACATTAAACAGAAGAACATTTTGTCTGCCTGTTGAACTTAATTGACTTCTTCACTCTCAGATAATGGGATTAAGAGATCAGCTGGATAAATGCAAAGTAGAAGGAGTTGTCCTCTTGGGCTACAGATTCAGAGGTTGAGATTATCGAAGTCTTTATTCCAGGTGAACTCATCTTAGCTGAGACAAATTAGTGACTGATAATGATTCCTTTGTGAGGTACCATCATTTTTAATTATGCAGAAAATATTTATTGTTCACCTGCAAGCTCCCAAGCTCTGCGCTAAGCCCTGTGGTCACACTGGTGAACAAGACAGACAAAGTAGGAAGAGAGATTATAAATGAATATGCAAAAAGTAAACCAGATAATGTCATATAGTATAAACACTTTGGAAATGATAAAAACAAATTTATGTAATATGTAGTGACCGGGAAAGGCAGTTACTTTAATTAGAGGGGCTTGAGAAGGTCTCCTCACCCTGGAGCTGGGTGGGAAATGTAGCACTGTGGGGGACATATTGCAGATACAATGAACTGCAAGCATGAGGTCCAGCAGATGGAGGAATAGTTATCTGTTTTCTCTTGGTGAGTTTCAGCAGTGTGACTTTCAGGGAATTAACTTTAGGGAATTAAGTTGTTGAATTTATTTGCAGAGGGATTTTGCATAATACTCTCTAATTCTTTCACTCTGTAAAATTTACAGTAATGTCTTCTTTTTCACTCCTGATGTTTCATAATGTTGTTTTCTCCCTTCTTAAACAGTGTGGTAAGGGGGTTGGCAATTTTATTGTATTTTTTCTAAGAATCAGCTTTACTTTTTATTAATTTTTAAAATTGATTTTGATATTGTTTTATTGAGTTCTGTTTTTTTTTTTTTTAAATCAGTTTTTTTCCTTCTTTTCTAGTTTCTTAATATAGAGACTTTGATCATTGGGAATTTTCTTATTTTCTAACCTAAGTATTTAGTGCTCCAAATTTCCTTCCAAGTACTGTTTTAGTGGCATACCACAAATTATGGTATCCTGTGTTCAACTTAGGGTTTTTGGTTGAAAGGCACATATCTGGAAATGAGAATACTTCCTCTTCTGCTAGTCCTTCATTATTCAGGCTTGTGCTAATTGCAAGCTCCCACTCAATCTCTTTGGCAGGGAGACAAGAGAAGGATCTAAGTGTACTCTGTCATTTCCACAGAGGCTGCTTCCCAAGGATGGTGCCCTGAGAAAGGCTTTCTTAGTTTTTTCCTCTGTGTTCCTAGTCCAGTGAGGTTTGTGGAAACAACTCTGTATGTTCTCCCTCTGGCTTGTGGCTTCCAGGGGTTCTACATTCTTATGATGGCTCATACTAGGCCTCTAGCAATTTGTTAAAAATTTTAACTGAATGCTGTGGTGAGTGTGCTATGTCATTAACATAGGCAAAACATGTTTGTGTCTTTCCACAATTCACAGGCTGTATCACTTTCTTTCTTTTTTTTTTTTTTTTTCAGTGCTGGGGATTGAACCCAGGGTCTTATGCTTGCAAGGCAAGCACTCTACCAACTGAGCTATACCCCCAACCCTGTATCACTTTTACTGTGGCACTTCACTGAATACTTGTGGGTCACCTGGTAGTCACAAGCTGGGCAATCACAGGTTCTTTTATTCCAATCTTATTTTCTAATATCTCTAACACTCAGGTCACACATCCCACTTTGCACAATTACATAATCTTGTTCATTAATGAGATTAGTATTGATTGAAGTAAGTTGGATGCCGTTCATCAAAACAATGGGAGAATGCCCTTAAAGGCATTTCACAGATCTTTGAAGCTGCCATACCCATCAAGTGTCCAGAGTGGTAGGTCCTTGAGGGCAGAAGGATTTTGAGGGAAGGGCCCAGTATGCCCCTGGGACCCGGAACTCAGGGATCCCTGCCTAGGGCCACCTCAAGTCTCTGTTACTAGTGATCCAACATGGTGCTTCCCGGCTGCTCCAGCTGTGGCTTTAGCAGGCCTAGGTGCAGCTCAGGCTGCTGCTCTGCAGGGTGAAAGTACCCATTTGGTGCTGACTCCACAGGTGCACAGAGTGTAGAAACTGTGGATGCAAGACTTCCTTCACCTGAATTTCAAAGAATGCCTTGGAGAGCTTCAGGGGCCAAACAGAGAACTACTGTGGGGGCAGAGTCACTTCAGAGTCCCCACTAGTGCAATGCCTCATGGAACCTGGGAGAGGGATTCCCTAAAGACTCCAGACCTCTAGTGTCACCAGCATGCAGTACCAGCATAACAAGGATTTATGGATGGGGACCACATTGCTGACCATCTCCACTATGACTCCATCGTTTCTTTCTGACTTTTTTCTTATGAGTCAGTCTCTTCTGCAATCACTTTGGATTCCAGGAACAACAGGGGCCCCTTCCCCCACAAATCATTCCCCTTTATCTAATCCAGTGAACTTCCATTCTTCTCCTCCAACTCCCATTGTGTGTGAGCATCCACATATCAGAGAGAATATTCAACTTTTTGTTTTTGGGGATTGGCTTTTTTCACTTAACAGGATAGTCTCCAGATTCATCCATTTACTGGAAAATGCCATAAAGTCATTCTTCTTAGAGTTCCTTTTGTTTTTTCACTGTTGTCATTTCTGTTTGATTTTGGGGGCAAGGGGCCCCTGTTGTATCCCCAGAGCCAGGTCTTTACCTAGGACTCTGGAAATACCTGCACAGGAGAACTGCAGGCATGTGGCTTTAAAGATTGAGAGCTCAAGTGTGGGCTGTGCTCATTGAAGTCATGGCAGTCTATTGTCTTTTTGAGCTACTATAGTATCATGCTATTTGAGCTACTATAACAGCTAGATAATCCGTAAACATCAGAAACTTATCTCTCACAGTTCTTGTGGTTGTACAGGCCAAGATTAAATCTCTGGAATCTGGCGAGGGCCTCCTTACTGCGTCCTTATATAGCAGAGAGTGGACCGGCAACCAGGGATGAATGCTATGCTCTCACATGGCCCAAGAGCAGGAGAGAAAGAATGCACTCCTGCCATTTTTTTTCTTGCCATACTGGAGATTGAACCTAGGGTCTCATACGTGCTAGGCAACCACTCTACCACTGTGCTACATTCCTAGTCTTTTTATTTTCATTTTGAGAGAGGATTGCTCTAAATTGCCTAGCCTGGTCTCAAACTTGTGGTTCTCCTGTCTCAGCCTCCTGAGTCGTTGGGATTATAGTGCCTCTGGGCCTGGCTCTGTCAGTCATGTTTATAGCAGCATGAATCCACTCAGGAAGTCAGAACCCTTATGCCTAAACACTCCCATTAGACCCCGCCTTCTAATACTGTAGCATTGGGGATTAAGTTTCTCAAACATGAATTTGGGGGAACACAGTCAGATCATAGCATTTTATCTTTGGCTTCCAAAATTCATGTTTTCCTTATATACAGAAGACATTTGTTCCATCCCAATATTCCCAAAAGATCTTAACCTGCTCCACCAACATCTCAAAAGTCTTAAGTCCTGAGTCTCATCTAAATCAGTTATGGGTGAGACTCAAAGTATGATTCTTCCTGAGGACAGTTGCTCTCAGCTGTTAGAGATACTGGGGTGCCAGAAGGAATCAAACACATTCTCGGAAGTAGCTCAGGAAGGCAAACTTTAGTTCTGTAGAAGGGTGTGCTACGACCCTAAGTCTGGCAAGCAAAACACACTTAGGAGGGTGGTCTGCCTGTTTTTATCCCTAAAGCAGCACTGCCCCTTACTCTGATAGAATTGGTTTATTTTTAAATTGGGGAAGGCTAAGGAAAGGGTTATAGTTGGGAGTGGATACAAGATAAAAAGCTTAAAAATGGCTACATTTTAACCATATGGTTTCTATAGTAAACATGTTTGAGTTACATTAGGGGTTTATCTTTGATAGAAAAGAAAACATTAATCTTACAGCTGGGAGACTATGAAATCAAATAAGATATGTGTTTCCAAAATGTTATAGTAGAACAGGCTTAGGATAAACATCCTCATTTCGAAATGGAGAAATAGAGGGGACCTACAAGCAATCAACAGATATATGAAAAAATGTTCAATATCTCTATGCAAATCAAAACTACCTTAAGATATCATCTCACCCCAATTAGAATGTCTATTATCAAGAATACAAGCAATAATAGGTGTTGGCGAGGATGTGGGGAAAAAGGTACACTCAAACATTGCTGGTGGGGTTGCAAATTAGTGCAGCCACTCTGGAAAGAGGTGTGGAGATTCCTCAGAAAACTTGGAATAGATCCACCATTCGACCTACTATACAAGGAGTATATCCTACTCCTTGGCCTATACCCAAAGGAGTTAAAATCAGATTACTACAGTGATGCAGCCACATCAGTGTTTATAGCAGCCCAATTCACTATAGCTAGATTATGGAACCAACCTAGATGCCCTTCAATAGAGGAATGGATAAAGAAACTGTGGCATATATACACAATGGAATATTATTCAGCCATAAAGAATAATAAAATTATGACATTTCCAGGTAAATGGATGGAATTGGAGAAGATTATGTTAAATGAAATAAGTCAATCCCAAAAAAACCAAAGGCTGAATGATTTCTCTTTTAAGTGGTGATGACACATATTGAGGGTGAGGGGAGGTATGGGAAGAATGGAGAAGGGATGGATTGTATAGAGGAAACTTAAGGGTGGGGAGGGGGTGGGGAAGGAAAGATAATAGAATGAGACAAACATCTTTATCCTATGTATATGTATGAATAGGCAAATTCTACTTTGTGTACAACCAGAAAATGATAGTTGTACTCCATTTGTGTACAATGAACTTAAATAAAATAGAAATAAAAACAAAAACAAAAATGGAGAAATAGGAGATAAGGAAGGAGAAATGGGTCCCAAGTAATTCAAAACTCAATAGGGGAGCAACATTAAATTTTTTTAAAAATTATTTTTATTTTAAAAAAATTTTTTATGCTTCATGTGCAACATTAAATCTTAAGACTTGAGTATAAACTTTTGACTCCATGGTCCCATTTTCCAGATACATTGGTGTGGTGGTGGGGCTTCAAAATGTCAAGCAGCTCCACCCTATGGCTTTGATGGGCATAGCCCATGCTTCAGCTCTCAGTGGCCGGAATTCACACACCTGTGGCTTTCCTCGGTTGGTGTTGCATGCTGGTGGCTCTGTAGGGTGATGGAGGAGTCATTGAGCCTTTTCCCACATCTGGTGTGGAAATTAAGCAGAAGCTAAATTTCATTTCCTGGGCTGATTTTACTTTTAAGAGGAAGAATTTTCCTCACATCCTTTTGTAATCTTTCCTTTCTATTCTCTTTTTACTCCCTGTTTTTGTCCCCAAGAATCATTGATCTGCTGTCAGTGGTGATTGGTTTGCATTTTCCAGATTTTAAAGTAAATAGAAATCATACAGTATATATTTTTTGATATGTAACATATGGACATAGGCTTTTGTTGCTCTTGAGTAAATAAACAAGAGTGGAATGGCTGGATCATTTTGAAGAAAATGCCAAACTGATTTCCAAAGTAGTTGTATCATTTATAACCAGCAGTATGTAAGAATTTGAGTTACTTCACATCTTACTACCTCTCAGTGTGGTCAGTCTTACATTTTATCTGTTCTGTTGTAGTGATATTTCATTGTCATTTGACTTTGCATTTCTCTGATGACTAGTAACATGGAGCATCTTTTCATGTGCTTATTTATCATTCCTATATCCTTTTTGGTGAAGTCTCTATTAAAATCTCTTGTTTATACACCATTTACTTTCTTATTTTTGAGTTTTGAGAGTACTTTATTTCATATAAAAAATCTTTATCACATAAATAATTTCTAAATATTATCTCAGTCTCCTTTGCTGTGTGGGTTATCTCCAAGAATGTTATTTAGTTTTCAAAAATTTGGAGGTTTCTAGCTATCTTTCTGTTATTGGTTTATAATTTAATTAATCTGTGGTTAGAACACACTCTGTGTGACTTGAATTCTTTTAAATTTATTGAAGCTTGTTTTATGGTACAGAGTTTAAGCCATATCTTGATGCCTTGAACTTGAAATAAAGCATCTTCTTTTGTTGGGTGTAGTATTCTACAAACATCAATTAGGACAAATTGGCTGACAGTTGTATTAATTTCCTAGGGTTACTGTGACAAATTGCCACAAAGTGAGTGGCTTAAAACAAAAGAATTTTTTTTTTTCTGACAGTTCTGGAGGATAGAAATTCAAAATAAACACATTGGCAGATTCATGCGGTCTCCAGGAGAAGATTTTTTTTTGCCTTTTCCTGGCTTCTCATGGTCACCAGGAACCCTTGGCTTGAAGACATGTCAGTGACAAACCTCTTCTTCCAGCTTCATATAGCATTCTTCCTGGCTGCATCCAAATTTACCTCTTCTGAATATTTGAAGCCCAATGTTGAGACTTACTGCTCTGAAAAGATTTGTTTTCAAATATTACTCTCATTGACTATGCACCTGGCTACCCAAGAGCTCTGATAGAGACATACACCAAGATTAATATTATTTTCATGCCTGCTAACAAAACATCCATCTGGAGTCCACGAAACATGGAGTAATTTTGACCTCCAAGTCTCATTATTTTAGATAGAGATGTTATAAGGACACAGTTGCTATATCTATCCTCTCATGGGTGTGAGTAAAGTCAATTGAAAATGTGGAAAGATTCACCACTCCATGGCATTAAGAATATGTGTGATTCATGGGAAGAGAAAAGTATCAAAAATAACAGGAGTTTGGGGGAGTTGATTCCAGCCTATGTGAATGACTTTGAAGAGTTCAAAACTTCAGTGGAGGAAGTGATGGCAGATGTGGTAGAAGTAGCAAGATAACCAGAATTAGATGTAGAAGAGTCTGAACACATGACTGAATTGCTGCAATCTCATAATGAAACTAACCGATAAGGAATTACTTCTTATGAATGAATGAAAAGAGTTGTTCTTGAGATGGAATCTCCTCCTAGTGAAGAGGCTTTGAACATTGTAGGAATGAAAACAAAGGACTTAGAATGTTCCATAAACTTAGCTTAGCAGTGCAGGGTTTGGGAAGATTGATCCTGATTATGAAAGAAGTTCTGTGAACAAAGTGCTATCAAACGGCATTAGATGCTATGGAGAAACCTCTCATGGAAGGTAGAGTTAATAAATGTGGCAAACTTCACTCTCTTGACTTATTTTAAGAAATAGCCAACAGATACTCCAACCTTCTGCAACCACCACCCTGATCAGTCAGCAATGAACATGGAGGCAAGACCTCTACCTGCCAAAAGACCCCAACCTGCTGAAGTCTCAGATGATCCTTAGGCTTTTTTAGCAATAAAGAATTTTAAAATTAGACATAATGCTACTGCCCACTTAACAGACTACAATGTAGTATTAACATAACTTTTATACACACTGGAAGCAAAGAATTTGTGTGGCTCACTTCATGTTCCTGTTCACTTTACAATCACAGACTGGCACTGAACCTACACTATCTCCGAGGTATCCCTACACTTGTTTTATCAAGTATCAAGAGAAAGATGTTGAAATTTGACTATTTGTGATTTGTGATTTATTTCTTCTTGTAGTTCCACCCATTTTATTACTTGTGTTCTATTATTTGGTGCATAAACTTTGATGATTGTTGTCTTTTGAGGAACTGATCCACTTATCATTATGAAATGACTCTCCTTGTCTCTGATAATATTCTTTGCTCTAAATTCTACTTTGCTTGATGGTAGTAAAGTCGCTGAAGAGTTTTTGGATTAGTGTAATCTTACTTTTTTTTTTTGCTATTTTTTAACTTTTAACCTAAAAAGGAAACTTAGAGAGAGGTTTTCCAGAACAAAATAAATTTCAGGAATATGCAGAGGATTGCAATCCAGGATATGCATGAGCAGAGAAGTAACCTTTCTGTGACTAGGCTTCTGATATAGCAAACTGTGAGCTAATAAGTAGGCACTGTTTTTAAGTTGCTAAGCTTTGCTAATTTATTATGTAGCAAATAAAACTAACATATCAGAGCTGAGTGAACTTGGATCCATTCCACATATGCCCATGATGGATTTGCTATTGCTCTGTTTGACATAAGAAAGTAAATCCTTGGGAGCAGAATTAAAGCCCTGTGGAGCAGCCACTTCTCTCTTATCTGAGGAGATCTTCCTTATGGGCTCAGCATTGGTGATCCTGACTATTCTTATGTCAAAGAATACAGACTTTACTGAATGCCTTCATGTAAAATGCCACTACAACCACAGTATACTTTTTACTTACATTATCTCTTTTAATCTCCACCACCATCTTGTGATATGATAATTATGCCCATTTTATACATGAAGATATGTAAGCTCAGAGAGGTTAAGGAATGGATCCAAGTTCACTCAGCTATTGTTTATTAGTTCTTTTTTTAGCTATAGATGGACACAATGTTTATTTTATTTATTTATTTTTATGTGGTTCTGAGGATCAAACCCAGTGTCTCACATGTGCTAGGCAAGTACTCCACCACTGAGCTACAACCCCAGCCCCTGTTTATTAGTTTTATTTGCTGCATAATAAATTACTATAGCAGCTTAGGAGACGAAGTAGAGAAAAAGGAATACTTTTTTTACACCGTTAGTGGGACTGTACATTAGCACAACCATTACAGAAATCAGTACGGAGGTTCCTCAGAAGACTAGGCATGGAACTACCATATGACCCAAGTAGAGCACTCCTTGGTACTTATCCTAAAGAATTAAAGTCATTATGCTATAGTGATACATGTATATGCATGTTTATAGCAGCGCAATTCACAACAACCAAACTATGGAATCAGCCTGGGTGTCTATCAAAGGGTGAATGGATAAAGAAAATGTAATACACACACACACATATACACACACATATATACACACACATATACATATATACACACACACATATCCACAATGGAGTTTCATTCAGCCATAATTAAAGAACAATGAAATTATGTCATTTGCAGGGAAGTGGGTGGAAGTAGAGACCCTCATGTTAAGTTAAATAAGCCAAACTCAGAAGGTCAAGGGTTGTATGTTTTTTCTCATATGTGGAAGCTAGAGAGGAAAAAGGAAAAGAAAGGTGGGGTGGTGGGTGGCAGGGATCTCATGAAAATCAAAGGGAGATCAGTAGAGGAAAGGGACCAAGTGGTGAGAGGTGGGGATTGAGGGAGGAAGTGCTGGGGAATGATATTGACCAAATTATATTGTTATATTGTGTGCATGTACGACTATGTAACAACACATCCCATCATTATGTACAACTCTAATGCACCAACAAAAAATGAAAACAACAACAACAACAACAACAACAATAACAACAACAACAACTTAGCAGCTTCAAGCAACACCCATTTATTAACTCACAGTTGGAAGCCTGGTCCAAGCTGGGTTCTTTGCTCATGTTCTCACAAGTCTGAGGTCTGGATGTTGGCCAAGTTGCATTTTTTTCTGGAGGCTTTGGGGAAGAATATGCTTCCAAGATCATTCCTGTTGGTGACTTCCTTGTGGGTGTGGGACTTACGTCCTTGTGTTCTTGCTGGCTGTCATTTGGGTCTGCTCTCAACTCCTAGAAGCCATTGCATTGTTTTTTGCCACAGTGTTCCCTACACCTTCAAACCCAGTAACAGAGTCCATCCTTTGTGTTGAATCCCTCTTATCCTTTAAATCTTTTACAAAGGTTCATCTGATTAGGTGTAGGATCCACTGAAGAAGTGAATTTCCTTCAAGAAGTGACTCAAAGGATCTAGGTTCCTTCTGTTGTGTGATGCTAACATCTTGGAATCCTTTCCTTCTGGGAGCAGAGATAGGAAAACATATGAGAGAGAACATAGTAGAAAGAGAAGATGGAGAATTTTGTGGGGCATGTTATTGACAGGAATGGATGGGTTGCTCGTCACTTCTACCCATATCCCGTCATTCAGAACTCAGTTATGTGACTCTGAACTTAACAGAAAGAGTGACCAGGAAATGCAGTATTTCTGTGTTTTCAGGAAGAGGTGAGGAGAATGGAAAACATCCAACTAATATGCCACTGGTTAATTTTGGCTTAACCATAACACTTAAAACCAACCTGGAATAAACAGGGAGCTTACCACTTGAATTTGACCAATCTTCTCTATAGGTTCATTTTTCTCTTTTTCTTTTTCCCTCAGCTTCTCACATTCCAACGACAGCAATGTCTTCTATTCCTTGAATTATCTTTCATGCCTTTGGGTTCTGTACAGTGTCACTGAGTGGAACTATGTATCTCAGAAACAACTTCCACCAGCAGTGTAAAATTGTGCCTTTTCCCCCACATCCACACCAATATCTATTATTGCTTGTGTTTTTGATAATAGTCATTCTAATTGGAGTAAGATGAAATCTTAGAGTTGTTTTAATTTGCATTTCTCTAATTACTAGAGATGTTGAACACTTTTTAATATATTTATTAATCACCTGTATGTCTTCTCTAAAGTGTCCAGTTCCTTGGCCCATTTATTAATTGGGTTCTTTGTCCTTTTGGTGTAAAGTTTTGTAAGTTCTTTATAAATTTTGGAGATTAGTGCTCTGTCTGAAGTGTGTGTGGAAAAGATTTTCTCCCACTCTGTACATTGCTGGTGGAGTTGCAAATTGGTGCAACCACTCTGGAAAGCAGTATGGAGATTCTTCAGAAAACTTGGAATGGACCAACCATTTGACCCAGCCATTCCAGTCCTCAGTTTATACCCAGAGGATTTAAAATCAGCATACTTCAGTAACGCAGCCACATCAATATTTATAGCAGGCCAATTCACCATATCTAGATTGTGGAACCAACCTAGATGCCCTTCAACAGATGAATGGATAAAGAAACTGTGGCATGTATACACAATGGAATACTACTCAGCCATAAAGAAGAATAATATTATGACATTTACAGATAAATGGATGGAATTGGAGACTATCATGCTAAGTGAAATAAGTCAAGCCCCCCAAAACCAAAGGCTGAATATTTTCTCTGATAAGTGAATGATGATACATAATGGGGGTGAGTGGGTGGAGGGTAAGAGAAGAATTTAGTAACTTTAGATTATGTAGAGGGAAATGAGAGGAAAGAGGGGATGGAAGTATGAAAGATGGTGGAATGAGACAGACATCATTACCCTACGTACGTGTATGATTACATGAATGGTAGGAATCTACATCATGTACAACCATAGAAATGAAAAGTTGTACCCCATTTGTGTACAATGAATCAAAATGCAGCCTGTAAAAATAAAAACCCAAACAAAACAATAAAAAAAAGAAACAACTTCCAAATATTGTTCTGCATTAGGGTTGGTCACAAGAGAAATTTGTTGAAGATTTGGAAGGTGGAAGTGATACAGCCAGCTTCATGCTCAGGAGGTGTGAGGCCTCAGGGCTGGTTTAGTTGGGAGGTGAGGGCAACCTCTTGATCCACAGCTCTTGCCAGGTTCTCCCCTTTGACTTTTCTGAGTCCTGGGCCAGGAATGGGTGCATGCTGAGGTGAAGGATACCAAAGCACCTGCATAGTTAAAGACTACTTTCAGTTTGTCTTTGTGTGTTCCAACTTGTCCTGACGGGTTCCTGTTTGTTGTCACAGGGTCTGATGTGTACTTGTTTTTCCATTATTTGTGTCCAGATTTTCTTCTCACCTGCTGAACCTGCTGACCTACAGTGACTTCAGACCAAACATCAGACACAGAAGCATGTGCTTTCTGTTGCTTTCACCACCAACTCTGTTTTCATTGTCTCTGGTTAGTGATTTTTCTCTGATTGTCTATCTTTCTTCCCGGCTTGTACTTCCTAGCTTCTCCTATAATTGTATAATGTTTGATTTCCACAATAAATAACTTATTCCCATACCTGTCGTGGGGTTCTCCTCCCTATTGATTGAGCCCTATCTCTAAGTCTTTGTATGTGCGACCTCCTCTATCTGGAAAGTCTTTTTCTTTATCCTGTTGTGTTGCAATCCATCCTTCAGGGATGGGCTCAAATTCCACCTCTTTTCTTAGTGTGACACTGATCCTCTTAAATAATACCATTGTTTCTTCCTTTGAAATTTTACAGGATTCTTGAGCACACTTCCGTTAGGAACATCTACTGTTCTATAATACCTTTATTAGTGTCATTGTATTTCTAAGTCCTAACAAAACATTAGGCTCATAAAAAGTACTTAAAATTTGCAGAATGAATAAATTAGAAAATATAAATATTTTAGAAGAACTGTTTAATAACAATCTTGAATTTCTATCTTTGAGGAAAATTAGATTTAATCAGAGAAATTGTAAGAGTATTTCCCCCATCCCTGTAGAGTAAATGGGTGCATACACAGGTTTACAGAATTATAATGACTTATTTGGGGTTATGTAGATAATCAGCACTCAAGCCTCCTAACTCTCTGTTTTTGTAAAGCTGAGGACTTTGGTGGAGATTCTGAAAGGGATTGTGGGAAAGTCAAATGTCTAAACTTTGAGAGTAAGATGAAAGTTTAGTAATGATGTGGAGAAAAATCCCTAGCATTCTGAAAACTGCACTACTTTAAGAAAGTTAAAAAAATTAGAAGTAGAAATAGTGTATCCTCCTCTTAAATGCAGTGAATCTCTCTGGTGTTTTTATGATGCACTGTAAGTCTATTGTTAATTCTTGTCATCTATCCATCCATCCATCTATCCACCCACCCATCCAGTCAGCCAGTCAGCCAGTCATCCATTTATTTATCATATAGTTCTAAGTGACAGTTGCAGGTTCTTGCTAGGCATTAAATAAATAGATAGGAAAAGCCTTTTCATTCTCAGAGTTCATATAGTTGGGGAGTTGGGTGGAGAAAAAAAGGCACGCACACACACACACACACACACACACACACACACACATACAGTGTGCAATACTGGGGAGAGGTATGCGTTCTTTATTATTGTAGGTAGGACCAAACTCATCCTTCTAATACCTCACTTCAACTACAGGGACCCAATCCTGGAAACTACGTTTCCTTAAGGACAAGGTTATCGATGGTGCTTCACAGTAGCTTTGGTGACTTACTGAGGTTTGCCAATTTCATTGTATCTTCAGAATCCCTGCACTTGGAGTTGCCCAGAAATGACATTCTTGACATTTGGTTCCTATTCTCCAGTAGTGGTATAAACATCTATTTCCCTATATCAAGCTTTTCCTTACTAAAAATGTCTAGTGTTGTTTCTGTTTTTATGATCAAACATTGCATGCCACAGGACAGCAAAAATCCCCAGCATTTGAGGATACCATTTTCACAGTCCTGAGGATGTTGCGGTCCATGGGATTTTTACTCCTGTGAGAGGCAGAAAGGTCTGAATTGACAGTTTGTAGTCACTGCTGGATTGTGATAGAGGACAATGTGTTCCATTTAGGCAGCTTTGGGATGAAAAGTGTTCATCTGGGACCTACTAACTTAGGGATATGTCTTGGTTCCTATTTTATTCACAGGATTTTATCCCAAACATAGGGAACATTTATTTTTTGAGAATGGCTAATCTTTAGACTATCTTCTTTACATTTAGAGATTATGGAATAATGTTTTAGCTAGTATAATTACCAAAGACAAGGAGTGGACCTTTAATGCTAAAAAATATGTGTAATATAAATTAAGTGATTAATTTAAAGAAAAAAAAGAATAGTTCAAACCTTTAAAAAAATTGGAAATCTTCTGGTACACAAAATGTTGAGAAAACCCAAAGATAGAGAGACAAGGAAAGTGAAGCTGAAGCAGACTTGGTGGTGGTGAAGCCAGACAGAGTCCTTGCTGGCTAGGGCCTGGTATCTTAACACACAGTTGGGAGGTAAGGTCTCAGGACCACAAGGTAGGAAACTGGGTCTGAGGTTACTCCATATAGAGCAAGAAGCCTCCAGTCAGCTCTGAGGTCAGGGTGGTTGGACAGTAGGTAGAATGTGTGTAGGCCTCATGGAGCCTGGAAAGAACATTCTGGCATTGAGAGTGGGTTGAGGAAACCAGAGTAGGTGCAGGAGACCAGGAGGAGATATGGTAGTGCTCTCCAGTCAGAAGAAGATGGTGGCATGGTAGACATCGTGGAGACAGAGAGAAAGAAGTAAGTGGCTTCAAGAGATATGTGGGAAAGAAGATCTCAGGAGTTGGAGATGGGTGGATGCAGGGGATGAAAAACTCTGGTTTCATGAAATCCTTTTGTGAGTGAATCGGATGATCCTAATACAGCAAACAATGAAACAAAAAATCCAGACATGGTTGTGCAGCCTAGACTCTAAATAAATTTTTCCTTGAAGAAGGCAGTTTTGGAAAGGATGAATTAAACATGTGTAGACATTAAGTTTTCAAGATAGTTGCAGAATTAATTTTAAAAGCACACCAAGCCTCAGCTTCAGAGCATATTAAAACTCTGAAATAAGTTTTAATGATTAACATTTGGTCAAATAAGGTAATTCATACTGGTAGAAAAATAAATTGCAGTGAGATTAGATTAAAATGAAGCCCACCTCAATTAAAACTCTGAGCACCACTAGAGAGGGATAGCTAAAAATCAGTCACAATGTGATGAAGAAGGTTATGTTTGGGGATAGTGGTTTTTGATAGAGGCCTTACTTGAAAAAGGACACAGATATTATGGACTTTGATTCATTTAGTAAATACTTTTGAGCTCCTACTAACTGCTAGTCCCTGTGCTGGATCTTGGATAAGTGGTAATGAATGAATAGCAAGATTCCTAGGCACAGGGAGCTAGTGTGGAAGAGTTAACCAAACAAATTCACATGGCAATGCATCTTTGTAAAGAATAGCCAGTGCTTTGAAGGCAAGAGGACCGTCAGAAGAGAGAAAGGTGTGGGAGACTGGCTTCACACTTAGTGGCTAGGGAAGCTCTCTCTCCAAGGTAGACTCACTTTTAGGCTGGGACCTGAAAGGAGGCAGCTAGCTCATGGATGTGTTGAGGGAATTAAAGCACTTGGAGTGAAGGGCTGGACTCAGGGAAGAGGGAGTGTGTTAGATGAATAGGAAGAAGATCAGTGTAGCTGGAAAGTTTGAGTGAGTGGACTTTAAAAAAAAAAAAGATTGGCAATACATAAAGGCAGTTAGATGGTTGGGGAGAAGAATTGGAGGACAGGAGGCAAATCATAGTTAATCTGAAGCTCCACCGAGAAACCCAGATTTATACACGAAAACACTGGCTCTTTCTTAAACATCACCCCACTCCCATGTACATTTTTTCTGTACTCTTATCTGTCATTCGATCAAGGAAATGCATACTTTCTCTAAGTCAGCATTAGATTATCTGAAAGTGAAAATGCCTTCTCTGATTACTCTTGTTCAGTCATCTGATCTCAGGAGAACATTTTGTGTTGCAGTTATGTGGTGCTGGTCACTTCTGGCTTGGCTTATTTTATATTCACAACAGCTAATGAGAAAGTTTTTGTGTGTGCATGGTGGGAAAAACTGTTACAATCTTATAATTAACTCTTGGTTCTCTTCAATAGTGTTCTTTAAAAAAACACATGAGAGTTTCTTATTTATGAAGACCTATATGATTTTCCTCATTATTGTGAATTTTTCTATTCTTTCCTAAAATGCTACACCATGATCAACCAGAATTATGATGCTTTGCATTACTCTGTCATAATTCTCACCAAGTTATTTTCCAAGTCTTACTCTTTTCTTAGTCTTGGTGTCTTCTGTTTTTAAGATATATTTTTTATTCTTCCAAGAATGTTCGTTAGGTAAATTTGGTAGAGTCCTATTTAGACCATGGTAGCAAAGCTGAGTGACATAGTAGAAATGGGTCTGGCATTGCCACTGGAGTTGGACAGACCTGGGTGTAAATTCCAACCCTATTATTTACTCAGCCATGTCATCTTTGGTTATAACATACATTTATAATGTTAGTTTTCTCATTTGTAAAATGGGAATAATAACCTCTTCCTTGTTGGACCGGCTGGATTAATTAAACGTGATGATATGTGATAAAGTGCAGTGTAGTGCCTAACGCTTGGCGCATGCTCAGCTGACTGTGGTCCTTGGCAGATCAGGTGGCACTTAAAACTGCATTTCAAATACTAGAAATAGGTTTGAACTGGTCTTCTGTGTTCTTTTACTGTGTTCCTTTGTGTCCAAGGATACTTATTTACTTTCAAGAAGAAAGGTTTTCATGGTAGAATAAGGTTGATTGTGGCCAGGAGGGAGCAGCAGAATATCATGGTACCTTTATCAAAGGCTCTGCAGCTGGGTTGTGCTGCTAGGGAAAGCCCAGGCCAACCTTAGGGAAGAAAATGTGGTTGGAAGCTAAATTAAAAACCATGATCCAGCTGAATGTGGTGCTGCACGCCTATGACCCTAGAAGCTTGGGAGGCTGAGGCAGGAGGGTCGTGAGTTTGAATCCAGCCTCAGCAAAAGCCAGGCACTAAGCAACTCACTGGGACCCTGTCTCTAAATAAAAAATACAAAATAGGGTTGGGGATGTGGCTCGGTGATTGAGTGCCCTTGAGTTCAATACCCGACACCCTCCACTCCTCCCAATAAAGCATAATCCAAGTTGGGTGCAGTGGTGCATGGCTCCCCAGTGGCTCAGGAGGCTGAGGCAGGAGGATTGCAAATTCAAAGCCAGCCTCAACAATTTAGTGAGGGTCTGATAAACTTAGTGACACCCTATCTTGTTGGGATATGGCCCAGTGGTTAAATGCCCTGGGTTCAATCCCTAGTACAAAACAAAAAACAAAAACAAACAAACAAAAAACCCCCCAAACATAATCCAGGGCTATAGATGAAAAACCAGTTTTTTCAAACAATATTGATTGAGAAACTTCCATGTGTTAGGCAACATGCCAAGTCTGGATTCACCAAACTGAGGAACAATGTTGCAGGACATTTATGATATACAGGGGGAGCCCCACAATTACAAGGCAGTGTGACTAAGCACTATCATAGAGGAGCAAAGCAAGGAAAGAGGGCAGGGATTTGAGAGTTTGAAGGACGGATGGTCACAGATGGTCATTATGAATTTCTGGAAGAGAGATGGGACACAGTGTCCAGGAAAGCCACACCTGATCTAAGAGTGAAATGAGATTGACGGTCAAAAGCAAACAGGAAGATACATTCTGGGTCAACTGGTGAAGATGTGTCTGCATCAGTCTTATTTCTGGTCCTTAAAGAGAGCAAGAACAAGGCTGGCTCTGACACACGTGTGGGATGTTCTCTGGAGGGCCAGACAATGCTTGAAGATCTGGGGGATGCTGCCAGAACTGAACTTTGACCTCACCTTTATGGACTTGAAGCAGAAGTTATTTAAATGGATCTGAAATAGTTCACATGTAACTTCTGTTGGATGTAGCTGAGAATGGGAAAACCAGAAAACCATTTTGGACATGAGAACTCATGAAAGAGATTTTAATAAGCAGATGAACAGAATGTCTGCCCTTAAGGGTGAGAGAAAGAGAAAGAGAGCTAATCACAGGGGAACTACCCTTAAGTAGTGGAGGCCCATGGGTTAATTGGACCAATGACTAACGAGGAAGTTAGCAATCTAGATTGAAAAATAGTGTGTAGGTAGAGGGCATAATCAGGGGAGAAATGGCTACAACCTTGTTCCTTTCCATTGTCCTATAGGATAATAAAATAAAAATATTATAAATAAAATGAAATAATAAATAGAATAGAATAATAAAAGTTTCTGCTGATTTTGTGGGAAAGGGATAAATGACTTTGAACTTTTATTTACTAGAAATTTGAGTGGACTCTTTTTTGGGAAATATTTTTGACACTTGGCTAAATATTCTAAATCTTAACTGGAAATATCACTGGGGATTTTTTGGTGGTTGGAGTCAGGGGCTTCAGAGGTACAATAAATTATTTTATTCTGTTCTCCTTGCTTAACAATGTTTGCCTTTACAGATGAGCATGAATGTGCCCTCCAGCTGTTGACATACAAGAAGGTACATAACATACCTGTGGGATCTGGGGATCAGTCATCCCTTCAGTTCTGTTTATTGTCATTCCATTGAATTTTTCTTTAAAACACACTCTCAGGAGACTCATCTCTGTGATTCGGGAAAGATGTAGCTGAGAAAGTATGGTATTTACTAGAAACTAGAAGCATTTACTATCTTTCTCTGTAGCCAGGATTTGTTGGTTTGATTTCCTAGTTAGGATTCACTTGAGAATAAACAGTAACACTAACTGATGTTTACGTTGTGACTTCAGAATTTTCTCAAGCATCATAATTCTGGGAAAGAGAGGATATATGTAGGAAATACTTTATTTCTTCCTATAATCTATTCCTCTAGTTCCCACAGGCCCTAATCCTACATTTTATGGACAAAACCAATGAAGTCAGTAAAAATCTGGAAAGTATTTATAAAGTCATGCAGAAGGTACTCACTAGTTTTGAATTTTTAAAATTTGTAAATGTAACAACAACCACTGGGGGATTTAAAAATCACCATTGTTTGGAGGGGCATGGAGAACTCTGTTATCTTGTTTTAAGTCGCTTAGTTTTGGGAGGTTTGTTATGCAACAGATAACTGAAACAGTGAATCGCCTGGTTCGTGGTGGCTAGCTGGGGTCTTGTTCAAGCACTTCTTAACTAGGCTTATGAGTAAGCCAGGAACTGCTTCTTAAAAGATGAAACTTAAAAGTTCCCAGCAGAGGAAGAACCCAGGGCTCTTTGCTGTGATTCTTTTATTAAGGTCTGTTAGTGACGCCATACCACATCTTCATTCAGTGCAGACACTTGGGCTTTCCCTAGATTTACTGGTGCAGGACTGAGTGGCAGGGTGGAGTGCATCCAAGCTTGGATCTTGCTTGGAGAAGATTCTAACTCTGGCCTCGTGCAAAACGAACATAGAACTGTTAGGTCCCTGGGTCAGAGCAGCATGTCCAGATACTATATTCATTGCCTCCAATTCTCCAAACAACGTGAACGCTTTCCTGGGCTTATAATTTGTACCCCCACTGGCAGTTTATGGTCCTTTGTGTCCTTCTTTATGTTCTTACTGTCATAACTTTTAGTGTTTGCCAATCTGTTGGGTGTAAAATAAAATCTCATTGTGGTGTTAATGAATTTTGCTAATTACTAATGAGGTTGAGCATCTTTTTACAAGTTTAGTGGAAATTTTATTACCTTTGTTTTTCATACTAAGGATTGAATCCAGGGCTGCCCTAATACTGAGCTCTATCCCCAGTCCTTTATTTTTTATTTTGAGATAAAGTCTGGATGGGTTGCTGAGAGTGTCCTCAAACTTGTGATCCTTCTGCTCCAGCCTCCTGAGTTGCTGGGATTACAGGTGCGTATTACTGTGCCTGGCTTTTGTTTCTTCCTGTTTGAATCTGTGTGTGAATTTTATTTGTCTTTCTATTAGATTATCTTTATTATAGATTTTTGATGTTATTTATATTTTCAGATAAAATCCTCTTTGAAAGTTCTTTTGTCAAGGAGTCTTCTTTATATTTCCCTGACTGAGAAAGCCTTCCTCCATTTACTTCCTTTTTCACTGATGAAATCAGTGGTATCTCCCAGTTCATCAGTGGCATTTCCAGAAACATTGTCAACTCACCTTTTGTTCTATGTATTACATGAGAACTCGGGGAGGGAGGGACTGAGGGTGAGAGGAGAGTGCAGGGGAGAAAACATTAAAAAAAAATTTACTTTTATGTAGTATTGAGGATCAAAGCCGGTGCTTCGCACATGCTAGACAAGTACTCTACCACCGAGTCACAGACGCAACCCTGAGAGGAAGCTTTTGATCCCTAGAGTTCTTCTGGTTCAGTATCTGAGATGTTGCCTTGCAGTTGTGTTCCTTCTTTTGAGTGCTGTTGGTTATTAGTATTTATTTAGTGTTCATTTTGTTAGGTCTGGAGTGGGTGAGGATCTGTGTTCTGACTTACTTTGCCATTTTACCCTGGAAGCCTCTTGGATTACTTTTGAAAGCTGCCATTGATCTTGGTAGTTACCAAATTGGCAGTGGCACAAATAGTACTGCTCATGAAAGTTGTGCCAACTGTCTGACTCAGATGTCAGCTTAGATTTCAACTCCCTTCAGCCATTTGGTTTAAAAGATTTCCTAGTGATTTTCAAGAAAGCATTTGAAATTTGTATCCCATCCCAAGAAATGATATATTCGCTCTCTGCTTTAAAGCAGAAATGTCTCAACTTTGTGAAGATTGCCTGAAGAACACACACCTGTGATCTCTTAAAATTATTCTTCATTACACTTTCTGTCCACTTCTCAAACAACTTTCTGGAGACAAATTTGGCAACCCTTTTTCTTACCTACTTTTGTGGTAGTATATTCTTAAATTAGAATATCAGAGCTTCTTATTGTTCATAGTATGCTGAGATCCATCAGTAAACTCCTGATTATCATTCATTATTTCAGTAAATTTTGCTTGAGAATCTACATATTATAAATGTTTTCATGTATATATTTACTTGTATATTCATATAAATAAATTCATATTTATGGATATACATGTTGTAATGCTAACCCTAACCCTAACCTTTAACTAGGTCAAAATCATAACACCAACAGTAGTGATGAGACAATTTCTACTAAAATCACGTATTTTCTATGAATATTCAGACTTACGTTGATATCTCCATTTACATTTTCTCATATAAAATGACATTTTCATATATACTCATTTGTATATTCATATCCTATGAGTAGATCAAACATATACAGGCATCAGGAAATTCAACCGTACATATAAGTGAATATTTGTACATGTTTTTGTACCTATTTTTATGCAGAAATTCATTTATGTGGATATATGTGCTCTAACCCAACCCTAACCCTAACACTAGACTTAAACTTACTCCTAAGACTGATGCAAGCTGTACCATAGAAGCTGTTCTATACAAAAGGTATATATTTCAAAGCATATTCATACATGTATTGACATAAGTATTTATATAATCACATACAAATTTATGCATATGTTCATATACATTCCTTTGCATATAAATGCCCTATATTTTATCCAACTAGTAGCTATGCATCTTACTCTAAATTTTTTTGTGTATAAAACCACACATTATGAATTTTTTGTGTTTATATTCACATGTATATTCATATAAATATTTACATTTATGGATACCCCTAACCCTAACCTTAAAATTTAAGGTAAGATGCATAGTTACCATGTGGCTAAAATAGAGCAAAACATATGCAAATGAATGCATATGAGCATATATGCAAATTTACATGTGAATATATAAATATGTCAAAGCATATATAAATATGTCAAATCATATATAAATATGCATTGAAATATATACATTTGATATAATAGGCTTCATTTTAGGGGTTGTGTCAGGCTTAGGACTAAATTTAGGGCTATCATTAGTGTTTAGGGTTAGAGGTAGAACACCCATATCCACATATGAATTTTTGTATGAAAAAATGTGAAAATACACACAAAAACATGGTTAGGCATTTGTTTTTAGATAGCAATGAATTTCATGATGTGTGTATAGTTATTGTTTAGTCTACTTATTGGGTATGAATATGCAAATGAATATATATGAACATATATGTCATTTCATATGTGAAAATTTGAGGTCAAGAAAAGTGTGACTATTCATATCAACATATATGATTTTTAATAAAAATGGTCTCATGGCTCCTGTTCCTATTAGGATTAGGACCTTGTTAGAGGGTAGATTTAGAGTAAGGATTAGGGTTAGAACACACACACACATATATATATATATATATATACATACACATAAATATGAATATGTGCATGAATATACATGTGAAAATATACAAAAAACATTTATAACATGTGGTTTAGGATACAGAAAAATTTAGGGCTAGACACATAGCTACTGTTTGGATAAAATATAGGTCTTGGATATGCAAATGAATGTCTATGAACATATATGTAAAATGATATATGAATATACAAATATGACAATGCATGTATAAATATGTGTTGAATTATAAAACTTATTGTATAGAATGACTTCCATAGTAGGGGTTTTGCAGTGTTGGAATTTAGTTTAGGTCTAGCATTTGGTTATGGTTAGGGTTAGAACATGTATATCCACATTTATGAGTTTTTTATGAAAATATATGTAAAAATATACACAAAATGTAAGAGTTTTTGTTTTATATATGGATGAATTTCATGATACATGTATAGTTACTGTTTGGTCTACTCATAGGGTATGAATATGCAAAAGAGTGTGTATGAACATATATGTCATTTTATATGTGAAAATGTAAATGTTGATGTCAATATAAGTATGAATATTGATATAAAAATATATGATTTTTAACAAAAATCACCTCATGGCTACTGTTAGTGTTAGGATTTGGACCTACTTAGAAGGGTAATGGTTAGGATTAAGGTTAGAACATATGTATCCATAAGCATGAATATTTATGTGAATATGCATGTGAAAATATGCGTGAAAACATTCATAACATGTGTGATTCTCTATAAGAAAAATTTAGTGTAAGATGCATTGCTACTGTTTGGATAAAATATAGGGCATGCATATGCAAATAAATGTATATGAATATGTAAATTTATATGTGAATACATGCATGTTTATGTCAGTACATGTGTAAAAATGCATTGAATTATATACTTTTATAAAAGTTTTATTTTATTTTTTTTAATTTACTTATTGATTCATTGAACACAAATGGAGTACAGCTATTGTTTCACAGTTGCACACAAAGTAGAGTCACACCATCTGTGCGTTCATGCATGTACACAGGGCAATGGTATCTGTCACACACTCTGTTATTAATTTTACCCCCCACCCGCCCCCACCCCTCCCTTCCCTCT
>JAJEJO010050480.1:31089-46466 GCA_020662805.1 Glaucomys volans
GCATATATGAGTTTTAATAAAAATTGTTTCATTAGGATTTGGACCTAGTCAGAGGATGGGGTGGGGTTAGGATTAGAGTTAGAACATATGTATCTATAAATAAGAATGTTTATGTGAATAGACATGTAAAAATATACATGGAAACAAACTATGTGTGGTTCTGTACATGGGAACATTTAGAGTAAGATGCAAAGCTATTGCTTGGTTAAAATATACAGTCTGCATAAGCAAATGAAGGAAAATGAATATATACTTAAATTTATATATGAATATATGACTATTTATGGCAATGCATGTATAAATGTGCATTGAATTATATACCTTTTTGTATAGAATGGTTTCCATGGTAGTGGTTGTGTCAGGCATTGAGGAAGTTTAGGGCTAATGTTAGGGTTAGGGTTAGGGGTAGAACACCCATATCCACATATTAATTTTTGTATGAAAAAATGTGAAAATTTATTCAAAAACATGGATAGCTATTTGTTTTTAGGTACCGATGAATTTCATGATTTGGTCTACTCATTGGGTATGAATATGCAAATGAGTGTATAAGAACACATAGGTCATTTCATGTGAAAATGTAAATTAGAGGTCAATGAAAGTATGAATATTCATATAAATATATATGCTTTTTAATAAATATTGTCTCATGGCTACTGTTAGTGTTAGGATTTGAACCAGTCAGATGGTAGGCTTAGGGTTAAGGTTAGTGTTAGAACATATGCATCCATAAATATGAATATTTATATGAATACACATGTAAAAATACACACAGAAACACTTAAAACATGTGGGGATCTGTACATGGAAAAATTTAGTGTAAGATGGAAAGCTACTGTTTGGATAAAATATAGGGCATGCATAAGGAAATGAGTGAACATATTTGTGTATTTATATGTGAATATATGTATTTTTGTCAGTATATGTATAACTATGCATTGAATTTTATACATTTTTGTATAGCAGGGAATCCAAGGTAGGGGTTGTGTAAGGCTTAGGAGCAAGTTTAGGGATAGTGTTAGGGGTGGGGTGAGGGTTAAAAATACATATTTATGTATATGAAGTTTTGTGTGGAAATATACACAAAACATATTTGTTTTTATTTTATATACAGATGAATTTCATGATATGTGTGTAATTACAATTAACTCATGCATATTCAAATGAATGTGCATGAATTTTGTGTCACTTTGTGAAAATGTGAATATGGATGTCAACATATGTATTAATAGTCATAGGAACATATATGACTTTCAAGAAAAATCACCTATGGAGACTGTCAGTGTTAGGGTTTGGACCAAGTTAGAGAGTAGGGTTAGGATTAGGTTTAAGGTTGGAACATAAATATCCATAAATATAAATATTCATATAAATGTACATGTAAAACACACATAGAAATAGTTAAATCATGTGTGGTCTTGTGAATGGAAAATTTTGGGGTAAGATGAAAAGCCATCCATTTAGATAAATTATAGGGCGTGAATATGTCAATGAATGAATATGAACATATATGTAAATATATGTAAATATGTCAATATGTCAATACATCTAAAATATGCATTTAATTGTTTTCATTTTTGTATATAAAGGCTTCATTTTGTATAGAAAGTCTTCAATAGGGTCAAGATTAGGTGCAAGTTTAGATCCAACATCCATATGCACATATATGAATTTTTATAAGATAATATATGTGAAAATATATACAAAAACATGTATAAGTATCTGGCTTTGTATACAAATGAATTTTGTCTGGCCTGTATAGTTGTGGGTCTATTCATATGGTATGAACATGCATATGAGTGCATATGAACATATATGTCACTTTATATATGAAAATGTGAATGTAGATGTCAACATAAGTGTGAATTCTCACATAAACATGCAGATTTTTTAATGTAAATCACCTTGTGGCTCCTCTTAGTGTTAAGATTGAGACTGAGTTAGAGGGCAGGGTAGGCTTAGGTTTAGGATTAGAACATATATATTCATAAAAATAAATAAAGATAGGAATTTAAGTGTGAAAATACACAAGGAAATATTTATAACACGTGTGGTCCTGTCTATGGAAGAATTTAGAGTAAGATGAATTGCTATTGTGTTGATAAAATATAGGGCATCCACTTGCCAATGAATGAATATGAGCATATGTGTAAATGTATATGTTAATATGTTAATATTTGTGTCAATACATGTACAAATATGTATTGAATTATATATGATTTTGTACAGAAGGGCTTCCATGGCAGTGGATGGGTCAGGGTTAGGAAGTTTTGGGCTAGCATTAGGGTCAGTGTTAGGGTTATAACTTCCATATCTACATATATATGAATTTTTATATGAAAATATATGAGAAAATATATAAAATTAAAAATGACACATGATTTTAATGAAAATAGTCTTACAGCTTCTGTGAGTGTTAGTTGGGACTGATTTGGAGGGCAGAGTTAGGGTTAGGGTTATTCTCAGAACATTTATTTCCGTAAAAATGTATATTGATATGAATATATATGTGAAAATATACTTGGAAACATTTAAAACAAGGGTGGTTCTGTCTATGGAAAAATTTAGAGTAAGATGCAAAGCTACCTTGTGGATAAAATAAAGAGCATGCATATGTGTTGATTGGATATGGACATATAAGTAAATTTATATGTGAATATGTTCATATTTGTGTTATACCTGCATAGATGTGCATTGAATTATATATGTTTTTGTACAGAAGGCCTTTCACAGTGGGAGTTGCGTCAGTTTTAGGAGGAAGTCGAGGCCTAGTGTTCATGTTAGGTTTAGGGTTAGAACATCCATATTCACAGATAAGAATTTTTGAATGAAAATAAATGGGAAAATATTTGCAAAAACATGCATGAGTATCAGTTTTTGTATACAGATGAATTTCTTGAGGCCTGCATACATATGGTTGGGTCTACTCATATGATATGAATATGCAAAGGAGTGAGCATGAACATATATTGCACTTTATAAGCTAAAATGTGAATGAATAGTCACATAAACATGTCTGAAAATCCTCTCACAGCTCCTGTTAGTGTTAGGGTTGAGACTGAGTTAGAGTGTAGGGTTAGGCTTAGGCTTAGGCTTAGAATATGTATATCTATAAAAATGGATTTTGGTATACATATACACATGAAAGTGTACATAGAAACACTTAAAACTTGTGTGGTCCAGTCTATGCAAAACTTTAGGGTAGGATGCAATGCTGCTGTGTGGATAAGTATAGGGCATGTGTGTGCAAATGAATGGATATGAACATATGTGTAAATTTATATGTGAATATGTGAATATTTGTGTGAATACATGTATAAATATGCATTGAATTATGTACATTTTTGTTCAGAACGGCTTCCATGGTGAGGCAATTGAATGCCTGAGTTAAGGTTAGTGTTAGCTTTAGAAGTTCCATCTTCACATAAATGAATTTTTGTATGAAAACATAAAAACAATTGAATAAATATTCCTGTCTGCATGTGGAAGAATTCCATGAGGCCTGTGTATTTACTTTTGGGTCTACTCATATGGTATGGATATGCAAATGAGTGTGTATGAACATATATGTCATTTTCTATGCTTAAATATGAATGTAGATGTCAACATAAGTGTGAATAGTCACGTAAACATGTATGATTTTTAATGAAAATCATCTCACAGCTCCTGTGAATGTTAGGGTTGGGACCAAGTTAGAGGGTCTGGTTAGGGTTAGGGTTAATCTTAGAACATATATATCCATAAAAATGAATATTGATATGAATACACTGATCCATATCCCCAGCTCTATTTTGTATTTTGTACTCTCACTGAGTTGCTTAGTGCCTCATCGTTGCTGAGACTGGCTTTGAACTAACGATCCTCCTGCCTCAGCCTCCCAAGCTGCTTACAGGCATGCGTCACCATGCCAGGCCCTCATATGATTTTTAATGAAAAGTGTCTCTGGGCTTCAGTAGTGTTAGGGTTTGGTCTGAGTTAGAGGGCAGGTTTTGGGTTTGGGTTAGGCTTAGAACTTATATATCTATAAATATGAACATTGACATGAATATACACAAGAAAATACACACAGAAACATTTAAAACATGGGTGTTCCTGTGAATGGAAAAAAAAGTGTAAGATGCATAGCTACCTGGTGGATAAAATTAAGAACATACATATGCAAAAAAATGAATTTGAACATATATGTAAGTTTATTAGTGAATATCTTGAGAATTTGTGTCATAACATGTATACATATGCATTGAATTATATATGATTTTGTACAGAAGTGCTTCCATGGCAGGGGTTGTGTCAGGGTTAAAAGGAAGTTTAGGGTTAGTGTTAAGTTTAGGATTAAGGTTAGAACATCTATATTCACATATATGAATTTTTGTATGAAAATATAAGGGAAAATATAAACAAAATTCTGTATAAATATTTGTTTTAAAATTACAGATGAATTTTTGGATGTATGTGTAGTTACAGTTGGGTCTACTAATAGGGTATTAATATGTAAATGAGGGTTATGAACATCATGTCATTTTATATGTGAAAATGTGAATGTAGTTGTCAACATATTTACAAATAGCTACATAATGAAACTACATAAACTACATGAACTTAATGAAAATCTTCTTGTGGCTCCTTTTTTTTTTTTTTCTTTTTTGGCCATCACAGAGAATCTTCACATGCATTGATCAGACAATAAACAAATACATAACTATCTACTTTCCATCCATTGTTCTCAACCTGCATCAATAAATTACCAGTCTTGTGAATTCTGTAATGGTTTTTTTAAATCAACTTTTTATATAAATAGGTGATCCTGCAAATATTTTGGTGAAGTTCAAGCATTTTCACAGGTCTAAGATCAATTAAAAAAATGATGAGATAAAATACTACCAGACATTTACTGAGAGGGTACAATTTGCCAGGAACTCCTTTAAGAATTTTACCTGGAATGCTCTATTTTAATACTTAACAAAACACTAAAAACAAAGTGCTATGATTATCTGCATACCCTTTTTAAAAAAATTATTTTTGATTCATTGTACACAAATGGGGCACAACTTTTCATTTCTCTGGTTGTACAAAAAGAGTCACACCATTTGTGTAATCATACATGTACATAAGGTAATGATGTTTGTCTCATTCCATTATCTTTCCTTCCCCTCACCCTTTTCTCACCCCTCATTTCCTCTATACAATCCATGCCTCCTCCATTCTTCCCTTAACCCCCAACCCCCATTATGTATCATCATCCAATTATCAGAGAAAACATTTTGTCTTTGGTTTTTTGGGATTGACTTATCACACTTAGCATGATATTTTCCAACTCTATCCATTTACCTGCAAATGCTATAATTCTTCTTTATGGCTGAATAATACTCCATTGTGTATATATGTACCATGTTTTTTTAATCCATTCAATCTATTGGAGGTCATCTAGATTGGTTCTACAATCTAGCTATTGTGAATTGAGTTGATATAAACATTGATGTGGCTGTGTCAATGTACTGTAGTGTACTGATTTTAAGTCCTTTGGGTATATAGCTGGGTCAAATGGTGGTTCCATTCCAAGTTTTCTAAGGAATCTCCATACTGCTTTCCAAAGTGGCTGCACCAATTTGCAATCCCACTCATGGCTCCTTTATAAGTGTTTGGACCTAGTTAGAGTTCAGGATTAGTAGTAGGTTTAAATTTAGAATGTATATATCCATAAGTATGAATATTGATATGAATATACATGTTAAAATATGTGGTCCTATGTGTGGAAAAAGTTAGAGTAAGACGCAAAGCTAGTTTTTCGGATAAAATACAGAGCTCTCATATGGAAATGAATGAATGTGAACATACATGTAAATGTACATGCGAGTATATGAATATTTATGTCAAAACATGTATGAATATGCATTGAATTTTATATGATTTTGTGCAGGAGGGCTTCCACAATAGGGGATTGGTCATGGTTGGGAGCAAGTTTAGGGCTACCCTTAGGTTAGGGTTAGGATTGGAGCACACATATCCACATATATGAATTATTGTATGAAAGTATATACAAAATCTGAATAAGTGTTTGTTTTTATATATGGATTTATTTCATGATGCATGCATAGTTACGATTGGGAATACTGATAGAGTATGAACATGCAAGTAAGTGCATATGAATGTATATTTCACTTGACATATATTAGGGTAATGTGAATGCAGATATCAACATAAGTATGAATAATCCCATATACATATGTGGTTTAATAAAAATTGTCTCTTAGCTCCTGTTAGTGATAGGGTTTGTAGAGTTAGTGTTAGAACATATATATCTGTAAATATGAGTATCAATATGAAGATGCATAAAAATAAACACACTGAAACATTTAAATCATGTATGGTCTTGTTTTGGAAAAATTTAGGGTCAATGCAAACTACCATTTGGATAAAATGTAGGGCACACATATGCAAATGAATGGATATGAGCATATATGTAAATTATGTGCGAATATGTGAATATTTTTGTTAATACATGTATAAATATGTATTGAATTATGTACATTTTTGTACAGAAGGGCTATCAGGGCAGGGTTTTGTCAGATTAGGAGGAAGTTTAGGGCTAGAGTTAGGTTTAAAGTTAGGGTTAGAACATCCATATCCACAAATATGAATATTTGTATGAAAATATATGGGCAAATATAAGCAGAAACCTATATAAGTATTTGTTTTCATATGTGGATGAATTTCCTGATGCCTGCATATTTCAGTTTGGCTCTGCTTATATGGTATGAATAGGCACATGAGTGCATATGGACATATATGTCACTTTATATGTGTATATGTGAATGCATTGTCAACATAAGTATGAATAATTACATAAACATATATGATTTTTAGTACAAATCTTCTCAAGGCTACTGTTATTGTCTAGGGTTTGGACTTGGCAGCGTTAGGTTTAGGGTTGGGTTAGAATATATATATCCATAAATGTAAATATTGGTATGAATATATATGTAAAAATATACAAGGAAACATTAAAATTATGCGTGGTCCTGAGTATGGAACTTTTAGGGTAAGATGCAAATCTATCATTTGGATAAATTATAGGGCATACATATGCAAATGAATGAATATAAACATGTAAATTTATGTGTGTATAAATGAATATTTGTGTCAATATATGTAAAAATATACATTAAATTATATACATTTCTGTATAGAAGGCTTCCAAGGCAGGGAAAGATTCAACATTAGGAGTAAGTTTAGATCTAGCCTTAGGGTTAGGGTTTGGGTTAGAGCATACATATCCACATATATAATTTTTTTTGTGAAAATATACACAAAAATATATGCAGTGACATGTAAGTATTTGTTTTTATATACAGATGAATTTCAGGGCTTCCACAATAGGGGCTTGGTCAGGGTTAGGAGCAAGTTTAGGGCTACCATTAGGGTTAGGGTTAGGGTTGGAACATACATATCCACATATATGAAGTTTTATATGAAAATATAAGTGAAAGTATACGCAAAAATGTATAAGTATTTGTTTTTATATACAGATGAATTTTGTGATACATGCTTATTATGGTTAGGTCTATTCATAGGGTACAAATAGACAAATGAATGTGTATGAACACATTTGTCACTTTATATGTGAAAATATGAAAGCAGTTGTCAACATAATTCTGAATAGCCACATAAATGTACATGATTTTTAATGAAGAAAGTCTCAGGTCTCCTGTTAGTATTAGGATTTGGAATGAGTTAGAGTGCAGTGTAAGGGTTAGTGTTAGTGTTAGAATATATATGTCCATAATTATGAATATTGATATGAATATACAACTAAAAATATGCACAGAAACATTTAAAACATGTGGTGCTGTGATGGAATAATTTAGTGTAAGATACAAAGCTATGATTTGAATAAAATGTAGGGCATGCACATGCAAATGAATGAATATGAACATATATATTAATTTATGTGTGAATCTGTGAATATTTGTGTCAGTAAATGTATACATATGCATTGAATCATGTATATTTTTATACAGAAGGGCTTCCTGGACAGGGGTTGGGTCAGGTTTAGGAGGAAGTTAAGGACTAGTGTTAGGGTTGGGGTTAGAACATCCATATCCACAAAGAGGAATGCTTCTATGAAAATATATATAAAAACCTGTATTTGTTTTTATATATTGATGAATTATGTGATGTGTGTGTATTTATGGTTGATTGTACTCATAGGGTATGAATTTGCAAATGAGTGTGTATGAACATATTTGTCATTTTATATGTGAAAATGTGAAAGTAGATGTCAACTTAAGTATGAATAGTCATTGTAAACATATATGATTTTTCATGAAAATGGTCTTATGATTCCTGTTAGTGTAAGAGGTTGGACTGAGTTAGAGGTCAGGGTTAGGGTTAGTGTTAGATTTAGAACTTACATATCCATAAATATGAATATTGATATGAATACATATGTAAAGACATATTTGGAAACATTTAAAACATGTATGTCTTGGATGTGGAAAGGATACAAAGGTAAGATGCAAAGCTACTGTGTGGATAAAATATAGGGCATGTATATGCAAATGTACGAATGGGAAACTATATGTAAATTTATATGTGAGTATATGAATATTTATGTCAACACATGTATAAATATGCACTGAATTGTATACATTTTTGTATAGAAGGGCTTCCAAGGCAGGGGATGTGTCAGGGTTGGGAGTAAGTTTAGGTCTTGCGCAAGTCCCACGTGGGTGAGGGAAAGGGTTTCGTCAGAGGGATGAGATGTCTGTGAAATAAAAGCTATTAGGTTTATATATCAGAAATAAGGACAAAAGGCAAGAATATTTTAAGAGCAGGAGGGTTACAAGTTGAGCTGTCCAGAAGGGTCTGGCTCTAACAAAGAAAGGAGCCTGCACTTGCTTTATTTATGTTGGTACAGATCAAAAGGGACCAGGAGAAGCTTCTTCTAGAAAAGCAAGATAGGGGTGGGGACAAGCAGACCATTTGACTCTAGTGGGTCACTGCCATCTCTGGTGCTTGTATTGGAACCTGAGTGGGGAGCTAAGGCAGGATACCACATGACTTGGGCATTCTTGAACAGTGGATATCCTACTGTGAGTTCTTGAAGCCATGCATTCCTGGTTAATGGGTCAAACTTCACCTGGTTCTCATACCAGTCATGGATGACTCTCAGCATTTAGGGTTAGTATTAGGTGCTGGTTAGGGTTAGAACATCTAGATTCACATATATGGATTTTTGTATGAAAATATACCTCAGGGCACATCCCATTTATTCTTAGGTTGTACCTTAACTTACTTTAGCCAGAAATGAACAAAGAATGAAGAGCCTTTTTCTATCTTAGTGCTCAGGTTTGAAGACAGGGTGAAACGATTATGGGTTTTTTTCTATATATGCTTCCTCAAATTTCTTTAAGTGCTTCTTTTACCTTGGCCCATAGTTTTCTATACATTTTGTTTTAGTCAGCTTTTCCACTCTTATGAATAAAAGATCCAAACAGAACAATTACAAAGGAGGAAAAGCTTATTCAGGGGTTCAGTGGTTTCAGAGGTCTCAGTCCATAGGCAACTAGCTCCATTCCTCAGGTCTTAAGGTGAAGCTGAGCATAATGGCAGAAGAGTGTGGTGGAGAGAAGCACTCACATGATGATCCGGCAACAGAGGGAAAGAGAGATTTCACTTGTCAGATACAAAATATATACCCAAAGTCATGTCCCCAATGATGCCCTCCTCCAGCTACATCCTACCCACCCTTCTGTTAGCACTCAGTTAATCCCTACTGGGGGATTAATTCACTGATTGTGTTAAGACTCTTACACCTAATTATTTCTCCTCTGAATCTTCTTGCATTGTCTCACATGCGAGCTTTTGGGGGACACCTCACATCCAAAACATAACATATTTTAATAACTTGATATCATTTCCCCTGACATGTTGAACCTTGTAGTGTCAAATTTTCTCTGGCATTTCTAGATTAATTAAGGTGGTAATTAGTTTGAGTCCACATATAGCATATTTTTATTCTTATCAATTTAGACTTCCAAATTGATAACAGCATATCCAAATCTGAACAGTATCTCAGAATCTTTGAGGTAGTATTATGTGAGGGGAAGATTATACATTTAGAATCAGGCATATCTGCTTGACTTCTGAGTATATTTCTTAGTATCTATTGATTTGCAAATGTAAAAAATAACTACATTGTAGGAATTGCTTGAGATTTAAATAAATTAAAGGGCATTCTTAATAAGTATTCAGTATTTATTTTTTCAAGCAAAACTTCAACTAACATTGAAGTCTAATATTGATTCTCTAACATTACTTCTAAAGAGCCTGCTTAATGACAATCTGCATTTGTAAATGTGGCATCATTAACAATGGAAATGAAGATTTTGTGGCATTTAAAAGTAGTATTTTAGTGATAAAACATTATCACCTGAAGATTACCTTGAAGGTAGCCATAAAGACAGTAATGATACATATTTAATACAATATTTTATTTTACCCATGTGGAAAGTGTTATTGAACAAGAAACTGATTGACTTGTTTATGTCATACAGACTGCTAATAGCAAGTCTGCATAGATTTTTGGGTTTCTGATTGACAGATAAAATACTGCATCCAGTGATTTCTTCCTTTTGACTTCTTTCCATTTTATAATTTTGATCATAATTCAGAATCTCACTATTGCTCATGTAAACTAGATCAAAATCTACTACTTGGCACCTCTGTCTCCATGTTACACTCGTCTTCACATCCTTCTTGTGTTTATATTAGTCTGATGGTTACATTTACTTGCTCAGATACATCTAGGTTTGTATAATGGATACTAAGTCAATTTAAAACTTATTGGCCTGGCATTTGGTGTCTTTCACAACATAACCTCAGGTTCATATATTCATCAGTGAGTACTTAGTGAATGCCTACTATATATTGGGCACTGGTTTAGGTGCTGGGAATGTCCCAATGAATATAACCCTAGCCCTCATGGTGATCTATCCTCACCAATGTGAGCTGGCATCACCCAATCCCTTGAGAACCCAGACTGAACAAAAAGGCAGAGGAAAGTTGTACTCAGTCTCCTGGAGCTGGAATATTAATCTCCTGCTTGAACATGAGAACTCTAGTTCTTTTACCTCAAGACTACAGAACTTAGAATGTTAGCTTTCTTGGTTTTCAGGCCTTTAAAAGAGTTTTAAAAAGTTGATTAACTATATTAAAAAAGGGTTTTCAATGTTGCTGAGGCTGATCTTGAACTCCTGGGTTTAAGTAATTCTCCTGCCTCAGCCTCCAGAGTAACTGGGACTCCAGGTGCACCCCTACACCGGGACTCTCAGTCCATTGACTCAGACAGAATTATGCCATCTCTTCCCTGTACTCCCCACTCCTCTATTCTACTAGTTCTGTTTCTCTAGAGAATCCTGATTCATACAATACATTATTTACATTAACTTTTAATATGTTCATTATTGTTATTTTAAAATGGATTAAAAAATAAATATTTAAAAATTTCTTAATTTAAATTTCTTTTTTTAAGCATACAAAATAGGTTTTATTTAAAAGTAGTAACATAGACTTTTCTCCCAGGAGGAAGAAGGGGGCCATGATTGGTATTCTGGTATCCCAAGAAGTGAGAGTGCCCTGCCCTTTTTTATAGACTCAAGTTTCCTTTGCTCTCTTGCTTTCCACCCTTATTTTTCTCCTTCCTGCCTATGTGACTAGGCCCAGGAGATGCTGGTGGGATGGCCAAAAGGTGGGAAGCAGATGGGCAAAGGAAAGGGCCAAACGGAGTGATCCAGGCAGGTAGCAGACCAGGGAGCATTAATTAACAACTCCCTGTCTGCAGCTTTTTGGGAGGAGTAGTATAGGCAGGTAATCTTGGTAATCAAAGGGCTCTGGAGACAGTGGCATTCTAATCTCCCAGGGGTAGTCTCCAACTTCCAGGATCCAAACTGGCCTCCATTTCCTTGATTCTACCTGATCACCTATCTATCCTAACTGCCTGTCTTTAATTCTGGCTTCATTCCCTGCTCTAAATTTATGGACTCCTTACTGCTGTAAGGAAATGGGACAATGACCACTCTGGCTGCTTCAAGCTGAAAGGGGGTGGCATTGGGCAAACAGTTTGGAATTGCCTTTTAGAAATCCGGTTGGTGGAGGGGTCCAGGGTAAAAGTCTTGTTGGGGAAGAACAGGTTGTAAAGACATCTGGGGGTGGGTGCTTCTATGAGAGAGAAACAAAAAGACATGAATACTGAAATGAGATTAATGTCAAATAAATATTGCAGCATCTGGAACATGTCAATGAATATCATGAAGATAAGAGAAGTCAATAATCTCTCACTGGGAGGTGGAAGAGCTGAAAAGTTGTTCCCATAACAAGACTAACAAAGGCCAGAGAGGACAAAGTCTTTATTTGGAATGCAAATTTTTAACATTGTCAGAGTTATCAGGAATGTAAATACAACATTTAATTTTTAATGTCAGAGATGTCCCCATAAAATACAGTTAAGCTACTTAATGTCATCTGATTTTTGTAAAATAGCCTTTTATTTGTATGACCTCTGTGTTTAATAGAGATCTCTATATTTTTGTTACTTAGGGTTAGATAATCATACTAGCAAACATTGATTAAGCCTATCTGTGTAGGAGGTTAGGAAGAGCTATAGGCCTTACACTGACTAAAAATTTCTGACTCTAGCAGTTTCTCTTGATTGTTATCAGAGAATTTATTTGTCCATAATTTATGAATTATGAATATTTATGTATTTATGAATATAGTCTACAGGAACAAAATCTCTTTGGGGTCCTTAATAATTTTTTTAGAATGTAAAAGGGGTCCTGAGACCCAAAAATTTAAGAACATATATTTTAGTTATTCTAGAAAACACCCAGACAGAATAGAGTCAATATAATATTCTGTCAGGTAGTGACAAAGGTCATGAAAGAAAATGTAGCAGGATAAAGAAATAGATCAATTGGGTGATCAGTAAGGATTACTATCTACAACCTGTGCTCTGGTTGGACTGAATTACTTAATGTTCCCTGAACACAATTTGTGTGTTTCCACTTCTGTGCTTTTGTAATGCGGTTCCTTCAGCCTGGTTTGTCTTTCTTTCCATTTTCATCCATCAAAGTTCCATTCTTCTTTCAGGACCCATCTTAAATATTGACTGAGCCATGATTTCTTCTTTCATAGTCTCCTGACAGAAGTGATTCAATCTCCTTTTTATTGTTTATTCCTCAAGGTAGCATGTTGTTTGATTTCTCTTGTGAAATTCAACATCTACTGTGTGCAAGTTGATACTTATGTGTATGCTACTCACATTCTTTGAAAGTTATGAAACTCAAAGTTGGGAACTGTTTTTATTAAATATTGGGCTTTCCCTTTACCAATGAAGCCTGGGACTAGCAGTAGCAAAACCTCTAAATAATAGTTGTTTCATCAAGATAGAAGTGTTTTTCTGATATAAAATTCAAAAGGAAAACTGTCAAGTGCTAGAATAGTGCCTCTTGCTCTCAAAGTCCTTAAGGATGCAAGTTCTACTCCTTCCAGGTCACCATTCCTCCATCTCAAGTACTGTCCTCAGCTTCAAGGTGGCAGTATGCTTGCTTCAGAAGAAAGAAAGTGGGGAGAGACAATGATAAAGGTGATAACAGTATGCACCAGCTCTCTCCTTAGAAAGATCCTGGAAGCTGCTAATGTGGCACTTCTATTTATGTCCCAGTTGTAGAACTTAGTCACATGTACACACCCAGCTTCAAGGGAAAATGTAGTCTTTATTTTTAGTTACTGTTAGTAGCTTTCTGTCACTGTGAAAGTACCTGTGATAATCAACTTAAAAGGAGGAAAGACTTAATTTTGGCTCATAGTTTCAGTCCGTGGTCAGTTGGCTCCACTGCTTTAAACCTGTGGTGAGATAGAACATCATGGCAGGGAATGCATGGTGTAGCAAAGTTGCTCATCTTGGGGTGGCCAGGATGCAAAGAGGGCAAGAGGAAGTGGCCATGGTCTCAATATCCCCTTCAAAGTCATGCTCTCATGCCTAACTTCATTCCACTAGGCTCCACCTACTAAAGTTCTACCACCTCCTAGTAACTCCACAGGTCAGCAACCAAGCCTTTAGTCTTTGGGGCACATATGAGATCCAAATCATAATGGCTGTCTTGTGTCTAGCTGTGGACAAAGGTGAGAACCAATATTGGGAGACAAATTTCAGTTTCTTTAATATCCTTGAAGTATCTACCATGGGTACTTATTCCAGGTTAATTCTTAAGATAAACTTTTAGCAGGTAAGTAACACTGAGCTTACACTTATTTGTCGAATAGTAAATATAGTGAGCATTTTATTCACCATATATTTGCTTGTTATCTTTAAGGGAGATGTTAAGAATGATTAAAGTACTTTACAATCTATCTTTTCAAACTTAATGATTTACAAGTTTCATTAGTTGATGAGTTGCTAGGAAAGGAAGACTTTTCTGTTAGACTTCTCAACTTGTTTATTTCCTCATTTGCCTTCTCCTCTCACCCATCTCCCCAGTGATAAAGATTTCACTCAATTCTTCCTCACCAGAACTGTCCCATAGTTTCCCTGTATCATAGGAAGCCCCTGTTCTCAGTTCATCCATAGACTCATCACCACAAGAAAAATACCTCTCAAAAGAAAATGCTGGTGGCATGATCTAATTGTTAGGTCTAATTTTTTTACATAAAAGATACAAGAACACTTGTAATTTTAAGGTACTAAAAATATTGGGGCATTAAATGTCTCCTATGAATTTGCTTCCCAATTTCTTCTTATTGCATACAGATCTTTATAAATGATAGAGCCCACCTGTAAGTCCTGTGTCTGGACCAATTTTCACCAAATGTTTCCCCTGGATTCTCAGTAGCATTCTCTGCTCCCCTCTGCAACCTCCACAATGCCTTCCACATGTACTGTCTATTTCTGGTTCTCCAAACTTTGAGGAAATAGTCACTCCTTCACAAAGAAAAGTCTGAGGTTTCTGCATGATTGAATTGATATTTAAAATAGTCCATTCAGAGCATCTCCAGGAGAGAGCATGAGTCTGTGGTTGCCTGAATCCCCAGCATGGAGCTCGGGCCTTCTGGTGCCATTGTACAGCATCTCTGGGAGAGAGCACTGGCCTGTGGCCGTCTGAGTCCCCAGCACAGAGCTCAGGCCTGCCTGGGCCACCAAGCCCAGTGTCTCCATCACTGAGCACAGTTCTGCGCCCCCTCCCCAACTGAATCTAGTGCCCAGGCCCACACCCTGGCCTGGAGTCTAGCGCCTGTGCTGCGACTAATCATCTATTAACACCAGGTCTCCTCTGCCCGGAAGCATTGATTATTCCCAACCTGGAGGTAGTGGGACAGCA
>JAJEJO010050482.1:0-42620 GCA_020662805.1 Glaucomys volans
CAGCTCAAAGCCCTAGAAAAAGAGAAACACATCATCACCAAAAGTAGTAGAAGACCGGAAATAATTAAAATCAGAGCTGAAATCAATGAAATTGAAACAAAAGAAACTATTCAAAAAATTGACAAAACAAAAAGTTGGTTCTTTGAAAAAATAAACAAAATTAATAGACCCTTAGCCACACTAACAAAGAGGAGAGAGAAAACTCAAATTACTAAAATTTGAGATGAAAAAGGAACAATCATGACAGCCACTGTTGAAATACAAAACATAATTAGAAACTATTTTGAAAATCCATACTCCAACAAAATTGATAATCTCGAAGACATCGATAGGTTTCTAGAGACATATGACCCACCCAAACTGAATCTGGAGGACATACACACTTTAAATAGACAAATTTCAAGCAATGAAATAGAAGAAGTCATCACGAGCCTACCTACCAACAAAAGTCCAGGGCCAAATGGATTCTCAGTTGAGTTATACAAGACCTTCAAAGAACTCATTCCAATACTCCTCAAAGTCTTCCATGAGATAGAAGAGGAGAGAACACTTCCAGACTCATTCTATGAAGCTAATATCACCCTGATACCAAAACCAGACAAAGACACATCAAGGAAAGAAAATTTCAGACCAATATCCCTAATGAACATAGATGCGAAAATCCTTAAGAAAAGTTGAGCAAATTGCACACAAAACATATTAAAAAGAAAGTGCACCATGATCAAGTGGATTTCATCCCAGGGATGCAAGATTGGTTTAACATCCAGAAATCCCTAAATGTAATTCACCACATCAACAGGCTTAAAGTTAAGAACCACATGATTATTTCAATAGATGTAGAAAAAGCATTTGATAAAATACAGTACCTCTTCATGTTCAAAACACTTTAAAACATAGGGATAGTAGAAACATACCTCAACATTGTAAAGGCTATCTATGCTAAGCCCACAGCCAACATCACTCTAGATGGAGAAAAACTGAAAGCATTCCCTCTACAAACTGGAAAAAGGTAGGAATGCCCTCTTTCACCACTTCTATTCAATATCGTCCTTGAAACTCTAGCCAAAGCAATTAGACAGACTAAAGAGATAAAAGGGATTTGAATAGGAAAAGAACTCAAACTATCACTATTTGAAGATGATATGGTTCTATATTTAAAGGAGCTGAAAAATTCCACCAGAAAATTTCTAGAACTCATAAATTAATTCAGTAAAGTAGCAGAATATAAAATCAACACTCATAAATCTAATGCATTCTTATTCATAAGTGATGAATCCTCTGAAAGAGAAATTAGGAAAACTACCCCATTCACAATAGCCTCAAAAAAATAAAATACCTGGTAGTCAATTTAACAAAAGAGGTGACAGACCTCTACAATGAAAACTACAGAATACTAAAGAAATAAATTAAACAAAACCTTAGAAGATGGAATGATCTCCCATGTTCATGGATAGGCAGAATTAATATTATCAAAATAGCCATACTACCAAAAGTGCTATACAAATTCAATGCAATTCCAATTAAAATTCCAATGACAGACCTCATAGAAATAGAGCAAGCAATCATGAAATTCATTTGGAGGAATAAGAACTAGAATAGCTAAAGCAATCCTTAGCAAGAAGAGTGAAGCAGGTAGTATCGCAATTCCAGACCTTCAACTATACTAAAAAGCAGTAGTAACAAAAACAGCATGGTATTGGCACCAAAATAGGAAGGCAGACCAAAGGTACAAAATAGAGGACACAGAGACAAACCCACATAAATACAGGTATCTCATACTTGACAAAGGAGCCAAAAACATACAATGGAGAAAAGATGGCCTCTTCAACAAATGGTGCTGGGAAAACTGGAAATCCATATGCAGGAAATTGAAACAACCCCTATCTCTCACCCTGCACAAAACTCAACTCAAAATGGATCAAGAACCTAGGAATTAGACCCGATAACCTGCACAAAAAGAAGAAAAAGTAGGTCCCAAACTTCATCATATCAGCCTAGGACCAGACTTCCATAACATGACTCCCAAAGCACAAGAAATAAAAACAGGAATCAATAATTGGGATAGATTCAAACTAAAAAGCTTTTTCTCAGCAAAGGAAACAATCAGCAATGTGAACAGGAAGCCTACAGAGTGGGAGAAAATCTTTGCCACACACACATCAGAGAGAACACTAATCTCCAGAATATATAAAGAACTAAAAAACTCAACACTAAGAATACAAATAACCCAATCAATAAATGGGCTAAGGAAATGAGCAGACACTTCACAGAAGAGGATCTACAAGCAATCAACAGATATATGAAAAAAATGTTCAACATCTCTAGTAATAAGAGAAATGCAAATCAAAACCACCTTGAGATTCCATCTCACCTCAATTAAAATGTCTATTATCAAGAATACAATACAACGATTGGTGTTGGCGAGGATGTGGGGAAAAAGGTACAACCATAAAATGCTGGTGGAAGTGCAAATTAGTGCAGTCACTCTGGAAAGTGGTGTGAAGATTCCTCAGAAAACTTGGAATGGATCCACCATTTGACCCAGCTATCCCACTCCTTGGCCTATACCCAAAGGACTTACAATCAGCATATTACAGTGATGGAGCCACATCAATGTTTATAGCAGCCCGATTCACTATAGCTAGATTGTGGAACCAACCTAGATGCCCTTCAATAGATGAATGGCTAAAGAAACTGTGGTAAATATACACATGGATTATTATTCAGCCATAAAGAATAATAAAATTATGCCATTTTCAGGTTAATGGATGGAATTGGAGAAGATCATGTTAAGTGAAATAAGCCAATCCCAAAAAACCAAAGGCCGAATGATTTCTCTTATAAGTGGTTGATGACATATAGCAGGGGTGGGGGGAGGTACAGGAATAATGGAGAATGGATGGATTGTATAGAGGAAAATGAGCAGTGAGGAGGGAGTGGGGAAGGAAAAATAGAATGAGATAAACATCTTTACCCTAAGTATGTGTATGAATAGGCAAATTGTATGATTCTACTTTGTGTACAATCAGAAAAATGATAGTTGTACTCCATTTGTGTACAATGAACTAAAATGTAAAAAAATTTTAAAAAGAACAGCATGTTTTCCCAAAAATTGAGAAATAGAACTGCCCTACGATCCAGCACATCAACTACAGGGTACATACGCAGAGTGTGAGGTTCTTATGCCCAAGAGACATCAGGACCCCCATGCCCACTGCAACATAATGTGCAATACCCAGGATGCAGAATCCAGCTGAGTGTGCATCAACAGATGAATGAATGATGAAAATTCACATTAATTATACACATATAAGTAGGGTGCACCTAAGCCTCCACAGAACAAGGAAATCCTATCACTTTTTGACAACCGTGATTAACCAGGAGGATGTTGTGTTCAGTGAAGTAACCCAGGACTAGAAACACAAATACCCCTCACCTCACTCATCCAGAGATATAAAAGTCAAACTCAGAAGCAGAGTCAAATGGTGGTAACCAGAGGCTGAGCAGCAGGGGTACTGGGGAAATATGGGCCAAAGGAAACAAACGTTCATTTATCCAGGAGGAACAAGTTCAGGAGAGCTGCTCATATGCTCAATACAGTGAGTGAAAAATATTTTATACTTAAAACCTGCTGAGAGTAGATTTAAGTGTTTGTGTTGTGAAAATCAGATTGCTACAGTGATGCAGCCACATCAATGTTCATAGCTGCTCAATTCACAATAGCTAGATGATGGAATCAACCTAGATGCCCTTCAGTAGATGAATGGATAAAGAAACTGTGGTACATATACACAATGGAATATTACTCAGCCATAAAGAAGAATAAAATTATGGCATTTGTAGGTAAATGGATGATGTTGGAGACTGTTATGCTAAGTGAGATCAGCCAATCCCCAAAATCCAAAAGCCGAATGGTCTCTCTGATAAATTAATGATGATGCATAATGTGGGGGGGAAGGGTGGCAAGAATGGAGGAAGGATAGATAGCATAGAGGGAAGGGAGGGGTGGGGGTGGGTGGGGGGTAAAAATAATAACAGAATGTGTGACAGATACCATTGCCCTGTGTACATGCATGAACGCACAGATGGTGTGACTCTACTTTGTGTACAACCAGTGAAACAATAGCTGTACTCCATTTGTGTTCAATGAATCAATAAGTAAATTAAAAAAAAAGAAGTATGGGAGGAAATGCTTATGTTAAACAGTTTGACATAGTCATTCCTAAGCATACATATATAATCTCAAAACATCTTGTGTAAAACAATATATATACCATTTATACTTGTCAACAACTATTTAAAATAAAAATAAAAAAGAAAATGCTGTCACAAAAGTTTTCCATAAATAATGGCATCAGAAGGACATGACCAAAGGAGGTGAGTGCTGTGTGGAGAGCAGGGCTTTGAGGCTGTGTCACATGAAACCAGGCAACAAGGAGACTTGGGCAGGAATTCTCAAGGGGCAGAGCTCAGAGCACCAGGCTCACAGGTCACTAGTTTCAGATCTGTGAAGAATTCGAGGTCAGCTTCCCATCTTGCCCTCAGGGCAGCCTATGCCCTGTCAATCATGAAGCCCATTATTCCAGGAGGACACTGAGACCTGATGGTGCTATTAGACATGGTGGTCAAGGCCTGCTGGGAGTTGCACAGGAAGTCTTCACTAACTGACCTCTGCCCTTCACCTTCTTGCTAATGCATCATGTGCAAGTGCACTGGGGTGGTTTTTTAAAATTTTTTTATTTTATTTGTTCTAATTAGTTGAACATGACAGTAGAACGCATTTATACATTTTGATAGATCATACACAAATGAAGTGTAACCTCTCATTTTTGTGATTATACATATTGCAGGATCACATCAGCCCTGCAGTCATACATGTACATGATTTAAAAATGTCTGTTTCACTCTACTGGGTGTTTGGTTCATTCCAACACCAGCTCATTCACACAGGCTGAATTTCTCAGAACAAGCGTCTGACACAACCACCCCTGGCCCCTGAGGTCACAGGGTTACAGGGCCTGCTATCTCAGGTCATGCTGGTCCCCAATGCCTTGTTGGAACATGATGAAATCATAGGACCCACAGGAGGAGTCCCAAGCATGTTTTTCAAAATCATTTTTCACCAAGTTGCAGGGTGACAGGTGTAAAGCCTTGGGGCACTTGTCCCCAGAGCTCCTGGATGCACTGAAGGGAAGCAGAGAAAAGACAGGGGAGCTGGAGGTGTCTGACCACAGGACACTAAGGGTGAGGTCTCAACACTGAGTCTGCCTTAATAATCCCTCTTACTCCTGGCTGTGCCCAGGTCTGACCAGCTGCTCCTGCTTGTGTTCTCCCAGCTGGAGGGCATGGAGTGAGTGGGTATTTTCTGTGCCCTACTAAGGGACTGACCCTCCCTGCAGAGGCTGAGACTGTAGACACAATCAGCTCCCGTGTCTCACTTCACACCGTGCACAGGGTTTTGGTCCCTGTTTGGACAGAGCCAGGCATGGTGTTCTTCCTGAGTCTTCTCTTCCTGCGTCTGCAGCCTGTACATACTTCATGGGTGGAAATTAAGAATTGCTTAGAATTCTTGAGGCCAACTGTCTACAGAGATGGAGACCTGGTCCTCGGTGGGTTTTTCCCCCTTTACTACATGAACCAGGATTCAGAGATATCCCGGATATCCTTTGTACTCCAACCAAAGACTGATGTGAGAGCTACCAGGTGAGTTCTAGGCTGTGTGTGTGTGTATTAGGTATAGTTATGACATTGTGAGAGGGTGTTTGCCTTTGTGACTGTGTGCTTCCAGGTGTTTCTTTTTCCTTGAGTGTTATGAAAACTGTTCACAGCAATGCCAGAAATGCAGGACACAACTCTGAGGTCCTTTTCTTCTTTCTTGAACTTTGATTTTTAAAGCATTATTGCTATACATTAATTCTGAGGTTCATTATGACATTCATAAAGGTATATAACAGTTTTCTGTACTTCATCTATTTGTCTCTCCACAACCTTTCATTTTCCTCATCATTTTCTTTATAATCCACTAAAAACATAGTCATAATTAAGCATCCTTTGAGTCCACTCCTTCAGCCTGATCCCCTTGATAAGGCAGTGGGGACCTTGGAGGGAGAACCACTGGAGCCTTGACCCCGCCTACTGCCAGGACCCATGGAGTGGGGCACACAGGGGTCCCAGTCACAGAGCTCTGGGCAGAGGCTAGGGCCAGTGAGCACATACTGAGTGCCCATGTTGACAGGAGGAGTGCTGGGACATGCCTCAGAGAAACACCAGGAGTAGCTGAGATCCAACTCCCTAAATAGGCCATGTCCTACAAAAGACAGTAATGGAATCCTATTGGACATGAGGCCTTCTGTCCTCGGATGCTCACAAAGGTGAAACCACCACTGAGGTAAGGTCAATGGCCTTCTCTTGAACCCTGATTGTGAATTTACCAGTGGAAAACTCTGTAAAACAGCAGCAATTCTGGGCTCTATGCAACTGCAGGTCATGTGTCTCTAATATCTGAAACACACGTGGACACCCAGTGGGGGCTCCCAGCACACACCTGTGCCCTGTGCATGCCTCTTGATGGCAACACCCACCTAGGCTCCTAAATATTCCATGCACCAGCATGCCCATGTCTGGAGAGGGTCAGGCCACAGGCAGTGTTTTCATGGGGGACTCCACCCCTAGTGCTTCCCGTGGGGTTTTATACCACTGTCATTTCATCTGGGTCCCTGCCCTAGAGCAAGGGGATGCTGGGTTGGAGTCAGCCTTATGGCCTCTCACCTGTGTGAGTGCTTGTGTCTTCCCAGGGTCTCTTACTTCACATGTTTCATTCTGGGCTTCTTCCCCTTTTGTCTCCTCTGTCATCAGCTGTAATATAGGAAGGGCTCTTCTGTGGCTATTATGTGTTACATGCTGTTTTCTATGTAGGTAGAAAGTTCTGATTATTCTCCTTCTATCAGTTGCAAAAGAGGAGGTGATCATAGAGGAGAAAGGGGTCTCTAACCTCAGGAACTCTGTGAAAACTGCCTTGTCCGTGGGCCTGAGTTGTGCAGAGTAAAAGCCTCTGGCCCATGTCACAGAGTCACAGGTCACACTTTCTATTCTTCCCTCTGTCTTCCAGCCAGAGCAGATTCTGGCTGCCCCCACCCTCAGCAAGGACAGTCAGGTATCAGGGGTTTGGTGGGTCCTGGAATGATCTATCTCTAGGTTTGTGCAAGTCCCCATGGGCACAGGCTCCCCACTTCATTCTGTGGATGGGTCTCATACCTGACAATGTACTGTGAACAGTTTCCATCTGCCCATCAACACTGTGTCATTTCCATGCCTCCATGCATCAGTTTACATATACGTGAGCACCTATTGACCCAGTGTTGGAAGTTTGAGGCATTCCTAATCTTGGTTGAGTGTAAGTAATACTTAGATGATCAATATTTTAAAATAAATTTTCATGTTTTCCCTTGTTAAGACAATTGAAAGGAAGCCATTGGGCATAAAGGTACACTCACTCAAAGGTGTGGCCACATCCCGCTAAGCACTTGCTGGCAAGCCAGCCCCTCCCCATCTCCCATCCCAGCTGCAGTCTCCCCTGGTTCCTCCCTCCTCCCTCCATCCCTGCTGAACTCTCAGCTTCCCTGTGTCTCTGTGCATGTCTGCTCCAGGCCTTTGCTGTGCCTGGATCTGTGGCCTGTGTCGTCTTCTGTGACTGCTCCTATAGGTCTGCAGCCTCCTCCAGGGTCATGCTGCAGAGGTCCATCAGGGTGTGCTCTGTCTTGCAACATCCAAACACCTGGTTCCATCTGACAGTGGAGGTTCTTTGGATTGCACAGGATAAGATAGGAAGTGCTCTTTGTTCTTCAATTTTCTGTTCAGTGTAGGATCATTATTATGTTTAACTTCCTCACTTGAGAATATCCACTGATCGTTTTTTTTTTTTTTTCCAGACTTGGGTTTGTGGAATAAATCTTACTTGATTATCAATTTTCATTTTCTTGGCACTGTGTTAGATTCCTTTAGCCAATATATTATGTTGAGTGGTTCATCTATGTTTTCAGTGAAATAAGAAAATATATTTTTGCCCTTTACATTTTATTTCAAATTTACTTTTCTACCTGACAGAAACATTGAAGTAGTTTCTATAAATGGGCAATGTGTGGTGTTTGTTACATGCATAATTGCTTTAATACTAAGATAATCTTATCTAACAAATATATTTTAATATATTGATTGTCTGTATGGTAAACAATGTCATCATCTCTATAGTTTTTATTTAAATACACAGTTTGTTACTCTCAAGTCTCCCTCATTGTTTTAGAATCCAGTTATTTGGTTTCCTGTAGTATTGATTTTGTTTTATTTTTGCTCTTGAGTTTCTGTGTTCCTTCAATATTCTGTGTATCAGTCCCTTGTCAGAGTAGAGCTTGAAAATACCTTCTCCATTCTGCAAGTTGTCTCTCTACTCTTTCAGTTATTTTTTTTTAATTTATTTAATTTTGATTCATTAAACACAAATGGAGTACAGCTATTGTTTCTCTGCTTGTACACAAAGTAGTCATACCATCTGTGCATTCATACATGTACACAGGGCAATGATGTCTGTCACACATTCTGTTATTATTATTACCCGCCACCCCGACCCCATCCCTCCCTTCCCTCTATGCTATCCTTCCTCCATTCTTGCCACCCTTCCACCCTGCATTATGCATCATCATTCACTTATCAGAGAGACCATTCGGCCTTTGGATTTTGGGGATTGGCTAATCTCACTTAGTGTAACAGTCTCCAACATCATCATTTACCTGCAAATGCCATAATTCAGTCAGTTCTTTATTTTGCCAAGCAGGGCCTTTTAGTTTCATGCAGTCATATTTGCCTATTTTTGCTTTCTTTCCTGGGCATCTGAAGTCCTGTACAAAAGCACCCTTGCCCATTCCAATGTCCTGCAGCACTTCTTGATTATTTCTTCTAATCCTTTCATATTTTTCTATCTCAAATTTAAGTTTCAATGCATTTCAGGCTGATGCTTGTGCCTGGGGAGAGAGGTACTCTTGCTTCCCCAGCACCATTTATTGAAATAGCAGCCCTTTCCCCAAAGAGTGCCCTTCACAATTTGCAAAGTTGAATTGACTACAGATGTGTGGGTTACTTCCTGGCTCTCTGAACTGTTCCATTGGTCTGTGTATCTATTTTTATGAAATTACCAAGCTGTCTCAAGACTACAGCTTTGTAGTGTATTTTGAAGTTAGGCAGTATAACATCTCTCACTTTATGCTTTATCTCATTTCTTTGGCTACTTGAGGATTTCTGAGGTTCAATGGGAATTTCAAAATCATTTTCCCTAGTTATAAGGGGAACATCATTGGTAATTTGTTCTACATTTCATAGAACCTGTAGATTGCTTTGGGTGGTGTGGACCAGTAGGCAATGTTGATTCTTCCTATCTGGAACATTTTCTTTCCATATCTTTCTGTCCTCTTCCATTCCTTTCATCAATGTTTTATAATTTTGATTATACAGATTTTTCACATATTTGCTTAAAGTTATCCCTAGGAATTTCTTGTAGCTATTACAACTCAGATTGCTTTATTAATCTCAGTTTTAGTTTATTGTTAATGTAGAAATACTACTTGTTCTTGCATCTCAATTCTGAAATTGACAACATTGTTGAATATTATTATTAGTTGTAAGAAATTTTGTTGTAATTTTGGGGTTTCTTAATTATATGATTATACCTTCTACAGTCAGTGACATTTCAACTTCGTCCTTTGCAAATAGGATGCACTGTGTGTCTTCTCTTGCCTGACTGCTCTGCTGGGCCTTCCAGTATGATTTTGAATGAAAGGGGTGAGAGCGGGCATCCTTGTCTTCTTCCAGGTTTCAGCACTGCCCATTCAGTGTGAGGGTGGCTGCTGACTTAGTAAAAGGCCTTCATCATGTTGAGGTGCATTCCTTCCAGACATAATGGTCTAGTGTCTCTTACCCTAGACAGATGTGGAACTTCATTCACTACCTGATTTGCATCTGCTAGATAGCTGCTTTGTCCTGATGTGGTAGACATGGTATAGTTGTGGCCACTATGCTTTCTTTGGATTCCATTTTCATACAATGTCTTGCCCCATCCCTTCATTCCCAGCCTCTGTGTTCCTGACAGTCCTTGATGCCCTTTGCTGTGCAGTGTTGCCTGGAAATCAAAGGATCAGTTATTTCTTCCAGTCTTCATTAGATTGTAATACAGGGTCCTGTAAGCGCTGGAGGATGCTTGTCTCTTACACAGAAAGAAGGAAGTACACAGACATTGGAGAGTGCAAGCTCAGTAACAGATTTATTAGAAGCAAGTGTGGAAGACCCCACAGCTTGGGAGGGTCCCAAAAGGGGTACCATCAGTGGCTCTCTGTCTAGCACTTTTCATACTGTTTGGATGGTGAGGAACTAATCAGAAAGTCTCTCTCACTTGTTCTCATTCTCTGACTCAATTGAAAGTGTACAATTTAGGTTTCTAATTCCTCTAATGGGATGGTTTGATGTCTTTGGCTTAACTTGTACTTGTTCCTGAAAACAAAAGAACTGTTTGGTTCAGACAACTCTCTGGGGTTGGGCAATGTTAGCGTAGCCTAGGAAACACCATGACCATTGTTGCTGTGCCATCCTGAGGCATCAACAGAATGTGGTGCCCAGCATGTGTGGGGCCTTCCAATCAGGCAGCCAGAAACTGCCAGAAAGCAAGCTTTATCCACGAGTTATAATCTGGGGTGGTGGGATCCCATTCTCCAAGGTCCCCATTTCTACCTACCTATTGGAATTCTATCTCCTGCTTCAATATGACTTAATTTGTGCCTGTCTTCCTGGAAGTCCTCAGCAGGTTGTTTATAGTCTGGGTCTGTGGTCAGGTCCACTCTTTCAGCACTGGTTCATTTTGCCATGAGTGGACTGGGGTGTGCTCTTATTACTGAGCTGGGGCTTTCCATGAAACAGGAAGCACAAAGCCCCCTTCACCCCATGTTCTTGCAAACAGGTCAGAAGACTTCAGACAAGTCACTCAGCATTACAGGCATGAGTTTATGAGAAGGGACAGGAAAGGAGGAAGGGAGCATGCATGAGGGAGAGCGAGGGTCCTCTCAGAGAGGAGGCATGCCCTGCCTGCCCTCCAGTCATATTGCTAGTCTTGGGGAAGTTTCCAGAGTCCCACCCAAGTCCACATTCTTCCATTTGACTGGCAGTATAGGAGCTGCACTGATTGCAACCAAGAGAGCACACTGGTGCTCAGAGTTGGAGATTTTAAGGAAATTGCATCCGCCTGTTTCTGTCTCTGTTTCCCAGTCCCCTTAATGGGTTGGCTATTGAGGTCTCCTGTTTTGCATCCATTTTCTTCCCCCTAAATCAACTCATTGCCCTTTGAAGAGCTCCATCCAGTTTTCTTTCTGAGGGTGTTGAGGTTATGACTCTCAGGATGATGGGGGTGTGACAAAGTTTCCATGATTAGGGAAGGTCCAGGCCCCCTGGTAGGGTGTGACATGATTTTAACACAATAGTTTTTCTAAGAGGATGTAACTATGGCTGGAGAGATTTTAACAGACCAACTCCCATCTCCCAGGGCATCATCACCAGACAAGGCTCCTATGGTTTCCAGTGGTCCTTCACTCTTCCCTCTGGCCACTCTTGGCTGAGGGCTACTTCACACTGTCGCTGTCTCAGCACTCAAGGGCAATGCAGGACTGGGTGTGTCTCAGATCTACATTTGCTGTGGTGCTCAGAACAGCCTAGGAGGGCAGCTAGGAGGAGAGTTCATCCCTGTAAGCCTTGCCCTGGGACCAGGGTAGGTGCAGGTGCCTCACAAAGGTTCACCAATTTGTGCTCTGACACCGTGGGGTTTGTTTGGGAGCAGAATCATGGAGAAAGATACTCCCTCAAATGCTGTCCATGCTTGTGGCCACCAACACAACACAGCCTGAGTCCACAGTCCAGCACCCACCCTGGGACAGGACCATACTCACACTACTGTGGGTTGCCCACTATTGAGGCCATTTTGTGGCCCAAGACTCTCCAACAAACCTCCAGTGAGGCTGGCCAGAATGGAGGCCCCAGGTACAGAAACTATGTGTGTCCGATGTTCCTAGCTGTTCCATAAGCTCCATCTGCAAGCAGGCCTCTGCCTGCAGGCCTTTAGGATCTATAGTGTTAGGTAGCACCAGCCTCTACTAAGTTGAAAGGATAAATGGGGTGCTTACTACCCTGTGCTACCACCAGTGATGGGGTTCTGCACCATGCTGTGTGCCCAAAGTAGAGGTAGGGTTTCCAAGAACACTGCAATGGTCACCAAGGCTGATGCTCAGCTCAGTCACACCTAGGTCTCACAGCACAGGACCTGCACTGTCTCAGGGGTGCACCCAAATGCCAAATCTAGAAGTGTAAAAACATGCATCTGTTCCACTGTGGCAAAAGCGTTTTCCTGGTGCCTGGCAGCTCTAGAGACTCTGCAAACCCTGGCCTGGGTATGGCTGGGCTGCCTGAGTTTGGGAGACGTGGTGGAGACATTCCTTTGGCTAAGCTTGGTCACACATGACTCTCCCAGGCAGAGGGACCTGCAGGTCTGGATGGGATGTGTGCACCAAACCCACCTTAGGATCAGCAATGATGCAGGTGAAAACTCAGGTCTGCATCACATGGGTCTTGGTCTTTTCCTGATGCAGGGGCAGGACTGGAGTCCTGTGTGAGGTCTGGCCTCTGTGTGAGGCTTTCTTTTCTGCTATGCTGTGGCTTTCCAGGCAGGTCCCACATGAGCACCAAGGCCAGGTCCTGTGCTGGTTTCCATGAGTTGCTCCGCATTTCATAGAGTCTTGCTCCCCAAGCTGTGCTCTGAGTTTAGGGATGGGTATTGGGGGCAGGCAGCCACCTGAATCATGTACTTCTGGCAGCTCCAGGTCTGAACATTTGCCAGGGGTCAGAGGTTATGGGCTCTGCCCACCATGCGGCATCACAGTGGCACACCTGGCACTGAGTTCAGGTCTAACCCTCACTTAAAACCCTCTCCCTCTGCAAGCCTGAGGCCTCCCTTCCCTGCTGCTCAGAGTTGGTATGACCTGGGCAGCTCTTTCCCTCTGACCTCACCAAAGCTTTTCTTCTGATTAAACTAAAACTAGGCACAAGCTTCCTAGTCCTGGTGAAAGTAGCTCTGTGTAGGGATATGTGCTCCAAGTTGTGTCTCTGTGGGAACCAACAGAAGACTCAACTCAGCTGCCTTCTTGCTCTGCCTTCCATGAATCCTTCTCAATATTAAACTCCCATCCAAACTGGCATGGTGGTCAACAGAAATGGCTGGAGTACCCTGGTTCTCTCCTGGGGTTCAAGTGTCATTACTTACACTGAGTGCTTTGACAACCAGGAAAGAGCACAGGTGCAAGGTGTCATGTCTGGAGTGCCCAGAGCTGTGTGACAAGGAGGCTGCCACATACAGCTGGGATGCTCACAATTCCCTCAGGGCTGCTGCCACCTTTGTGCACTGTCAATAACTCAATGTCATGTAGGTCTTAATTTTTTAAAATATATTTTTAGATGTTGATGGACCTTTATTTTATTCATTTTTTATATGTGGTGCTGAGAATTGAACCCAGTGCCTCACATGTGGTAGGCAAGCGCTCTAACACTGAGACAGAATGCAAGTCACATGTAGGCCCGAAGTTTGAGAGGATAAACTAGTCGACCTTGAGCTGATATCACATGCTGTAAATACCACATGGGGAATCAGTGTTTGGTATCTTCTGATCCTACGCTGTTGTTTTTATGAGGGCATTTTAGTTATCCATACTATTGGGGTCCATTTTGACATACTCACACAAGCATGGCATAACTGCTCCCACAGTGGTGAATGTTTTCCAAAAGATGATCCCTTAGAAGTGGATAATGGATGGGAGATTAGCAGAGGCTGAGTGAACAGGGACTGTGAGAGCTGGAGAGGTGGCTCAGTGGTGCTCAGTTCCATCTAGACCAGCAGGACTGTCTGGTGTGCTCTGAACACCACAGGCAATGATGGTGTACAATCTTCTTCAAAACCACCAGGAAGAATGTCAGTGTTTACCCCATGGAAACTGAAAAATGCTTGGGATGAGAGATGTGCATAAGCCGATTTAAAATACAACGTATATGTACATTGAAACAATTCATAGCACCCCATAAATATATACACATTTTATGTCTTAATCACTCAGTTAAGGTGGAGGGGAGGAAAGGGGATACTACTGCAAATTAAATGGAGCAAATTTTGTTATACAGTTAATAAATATGCAAGGCAAACCCCACAATCTGTGTAACAATGTGGCATAAGTACGTGAACTAAAATGAAATAAAATAAATTTAATTAAATTTTTAAAATTTGAAAATATTTCCTTCATAAGTCATAGAAAATAAGATTAGATACCTAGGGGTAAAGAAAATGTTAATTCCCTGCTGTCAGTTTTTAGTAATACAAAGTTAATAACTAAACATCTGGCAAACCCCAAATGTATAATTTTTCTATGGAATCTACCAAGCTCACATCAAATTTGGCCTCTAGTATATTCAAAACATATTTCTATCAAGTATTTTTGCAAAATCAATAATATTTGCCCAATTGTTTAGGCCACAAAAAAATTTCAAAGGACTTAAATAATAATAATACAGATAAAATTAGTGGATAGAATTGGAAAACACATGGGAATTAAAAGAAAAACCCTGCTATCTGGGAACTGGAGAAAAATATTGCACAGATATTCAGTTAAAGAGATCACACAAAGTCACAGGAAACAAATAAAATACATGAAGAATTACACAATTGTCCCATAAGAAATGAGGGCACAAACAAGATGTTGATGGCATGAAATAATGACCCAATGTGATTCATTAACAGGTGAAACTCTTTTTTTATTTTCTTACTCTTTTTATTTCTCTCTTTTATATTTTGCTATACATGAGCAGGTGAAACTCTTTGAACGATTTGGGTTGAAGAAAATATAAAAAGACCTGATCCATTCTAAACAAAGACTAACAAAGAAATTCATAAAGATTAAACAAAATACTGTTATTTTTTAAAAAACTTGTAAAGGCTATTTTTAAAAATCAACATTACATTTTTGGCAACTTGGAAAGACCATGGAACATCCAAATGCAAATTGAAAAATAAGGAAGGAAACTTTACTTAAAAGGGAAAGTATTTTTTAAATACTGAATGAATGGCTTAAAGCCTATGAAAATGAATTGAAGTTTCTGAATCAAATAGTGACTTTTCAGGAAATTATAATTAAATGAAACTGCTGTCATACATTGATAGATGACAGAAAGTGCTCACCCAAGAAGCCCCATGTGAGAATGGCTGCAGAGGATGGTGCTCCCAAATGCTTTGAAGAATGGACAAATCAGGCCATTTTTAAGCTACTCCAGACAGATGGAGTACAAAGTGCTGTATCTTGGGATCTGCCTCAAACTAGACATGAGACCACAAGTTGGGAATCAGCATGGCCTTTGCTAAAGGGTTTACAAAAGGGAGAGTGTGTGGACCTCACTTGTGTTCGCAAAGGAGAGCACCTGACTTTCTTGGGCATATGCTGATGCACCCTCAAATTATAAGACTCTGGAATCCAAATATGCCAGTGGGCAGCTGTATGATCCAGGCAAATGTCACCTCACCAACTCACAAGGCCCTGTAGGCCTCTCAGTTTGCTTCCTGAGGGAGGAAGGGCCACTCAATGGACTTCCAGGTGCTGGGGTACCTTCCTCATACCCACACCATATCTCAGGGAAGGAGAATCTCTGAGGTAGATGCGTGAATCTAACCCAAATTGTCTCTGTGCTTGACAGAGGAGGTGCCCCAAAATTACATGATTTGACCATCTTCTCTAATTCTTCTTCTGTGTTTAGCTGGCTTTGGAGGAACTACCAGTATGTGCTGGCTTTCTACTTTGCCATTGAGGAGGTCAACAAGGACTCCCACATGCTCCCCAACCTGACCTTGGGTTTCCAGGTCTACAATGCCTTTTCCAGTGACCAGTTCACCTTGTGGAGCACTATGTTTTGGCTGACAGGAAAAATGGAGCTTCTCCCTAATTACAACTGCCAGACAAAGAGCAGGTCTGTTGCTGTCATTGCAGGAACCACATCAGCATTCTCAGCTGAGATTGGAACCCTTCTGGAGCTCTACAAGACCCCACAGGTAGGTGGTATGGGAATTTTGGAGACAAATTTGGATTTCTTTCAATGAGAGTCCCTCACATCTAATCAAAGGGAAATTCAACTGCTGGGCTTCCATATCCCATGAGGTTAAAACACACACCAGAGAATTGTGTAAGTTGGAAGACCTCCTTTGATCCTGTCCTTTATTCCCACTACTTGAAATGAAAGCTCAGAAGATTTTGCAAATTGTCTTTCATGGGAAGTCACAGGTCGTTTCCTAAAGGATATGGGACTGGGAATCGTGGTCTTTCTGTGCTCAGAATGAGAGGAATATCTATAGATAGCTCTACAGCAATCTTTCCTGTTTCCCAACAGTACTCCATTCCTGAGCCCTCTCCTAGAAAATTCTGTCATACCCTGCACAAGAGAACAACCCCAAATCCAATTGAACTCAGAGTCATTACAATTGTCTTTGCTCATTAGGTAACATATGGACCTTTTGATCCCATACTAAGTGATGAAGATCAGTTTCCATCACTCTATCAGATGGCCCCCAATGATAGCTCTCTGGCCCATGGAATGGTCTCCCTATTGCTGCGCTTTGGTTGGACATGGGTGGCACTCTTCATATCTGATGATCTGAAGGGAGAGCAGTTCCTGAGGGATATGAAAACAGAGATGGTGAAGAAAGGGATCTGTATAGCCTTTACAGAAAAGCTCCCTGCCACTAAGACAGTGTATGGACCAAGTGATATCACCTTCATGAGTAGGATCAAAGTCTCCTCTGCAAATGTGCACATACTCCATGGTGAAGCAGGGAGCCTCATCACTGTGGACATCGCAGCAGAATTCTTTTTAACCACAGGGAAGGTGTGGATCATGGCTGCAAAGCATGATATCGTCATGTATGAGATGAACCACATGCTGCACTCTTTCCATGGAAGCTTCTCATTCTCACCTCACAAGGGGGAGATCCCTGGCTTCCAACACTTTCTCAAGACAGTTGACCCTTCCCAGTACCCAGAAGACTTTTACTTCCCTAAGTTGTGGTTCCACCTCTTTCATTGTTCACCTGCTGGGTCACTATGTGGAAAAATTTATAATTGTCCTCCAAATGCATCCTTCGAGTTTGTGTCAGGAGTAGTCAATATGTTGACCATGTCTGACTCCAGCTACTTCATCTACAATGCTGTGTATGCAGTGGCCCATGTCCTCCATAAAATGCTTGTTGAGAAAATTGAAAGGAGATCTTTGGAAGATCAGCCAAGTGTTCATCCCTGGCAGGTAAACCTCCTCCAGAAGCAGAAGCATTGAGCACCTGATGGTATCTGCAGGTGTTTTGTTGACATGCACCATGACCATATTTTCATTTTAACAACAGAATGAGGCAAAATTAAGTATCAGTTCTTTCACACTGGATATAGGTATATCTGTAATTATCATCTCTACCAGGAGAATCATACCAGTAGAAAATATTTACTATGATTTCATAAAATAGTGCATGCCAAATATTTCTAAATGTAGGAAGAAATACTATAAATATCCAAACCCTTCATGATAAATCAGCTATCAGTTTTTCAATTCTGTGCATTTCTTTAGTATGTACACAATGTCAGAAACATGGACGTGGTAGCCTCATCTGATGGCAGCCCTTTCATCTAAAGTCCTGAATATATCTTTCTTCAAGGCCTCCATATGATACTGGGTGAAAAGAGAAATTTGTTCTATATAATATCCTGAAATGATTCAGGGCAATGAATCATTGTTAGACATCACTCTTATCCCCAAACATGGAACAAGCCTGGGAGCAGGGCCTATGGTTCCATTTTAGGTTTTATGCCACTGAAGATGCCTATCAATTCAGAACATCTCCCTGGGTCATATATGGATTTTTCTGATTTCCAGCTGACTTCACCTAGTCCACAATCCATGCATGGAATACTTCATGAGCTCTTCTTCTCATACACAAGGTTAAATGCTATAATTAAATTTAAGTAAATCAATTAAACAATATGCACATAGTTAAACTTGCACATGTCAAACCTCATGTCCTCAAGGATATTTCACCATCTAGTGTCTTCTTTTACCAACAGAAATAGTACCAGCATAGTTTTTAAAGATTTTTTCTGTTGTTGATGGACTTTATTTTATATATTTATAAGTGGTGCTAAGAATCCAACTTAGTGCCTCACACATGCTAGGTGAGCAGTCTGTCACTGGATCAGATACCCAGCCCCAAGTATCAGAGCAAACTGAACTCATTTAGTCATGACTCTAAGAAAAGTGACTTCACCAAGACAGACTGCACAGGTAATGTGCATTATTTAGAATGTGTCTATTCCACATAACTGAAAAATAACAGTTGTTTAAAGAACAAGAGTTAGTTATCTTCCCCAACATAATGTTATTGGTCACAGAGATTTAAGGTTAGCATGGTCTTCTAAAAACCTCAGTAGAATCTGGAGTACTGATTATTTTACTTTTAACATGGCACAAGACAATAACATTTACCAAAATGTCTGAAGACACAGAGAGAAAACAACTCACATTTTGTGATTTCTTAGCCTTTATTGAAGAATAATTGATCCATAGCAATGCACATATTTACCATAAATACTCTCATGATTTTGGACATATGCATACATTCATGCTACCATCACCAAATCCATCCATGTTATAACTTTTTCGGTGTACAAAGACTGACTCCTCAGATGCCCCAAATGGATTTGATTGCTCAGGGTTGCAAGGCACCCAGCCAAGGACATGCTGGCTTCATCCTCCTAGAGTTGTTCTGCCTGGTTTCTTCCAGTCCATCATTTTTCTTCCCACTTCAGTCCATGAGTTGGTGGCCACCCAAAGAGAACAAAGCCATTAACAACAATGACATCAGAGTGGAGGGTGGTGTAAGACAAGGACTGCTTGGTACATATGGTTTTCCATCTTTCATTTATATATACTTTTCATCTCCAAATCCTGCCTCTCCTGTAGCTGCATCTGTTCCTGAAGAAAATCCAGTTTACAAACAGTGCTGGGGACCACATCTCCCTAGATGACAAAAGCAACCAGATGACCCAGTATGATATCCACAACACTGTGAATTTCCCTGCTGGGCTTCGGCTCCTGGTTAAAGTAGGAGAGTTTGTCTCTAAGAGTCCACATGGTAAAGGCTTGGTCATCAATGAAGAGATAATAGAATGGCCCATTGGATTCACAGAGGTACAATCCCATTTTAGTACTGGATACATGGGACAGATCTGAATGGGAACCTGAGATGAGACTAACCTGTGACCCTTAACTCAGCACTGAACTTACCCTTCCCAACGCCACTTGTACTATGTGGTCTTGCTTTTGCACATTTTAAAATGAATTCCACACCAAGAACAAGTTCACAGAAGCCATCATTTTTAGTTGGTATATATTAGTTCCAGCAGCAATTGAGAGATGAAACGAACAAAGTTAATGCATGGAGATAAACAGTAACAATGGAGACAAATAAATACTGAAAATGTCCCTCCACACATCCTGAAACCTTTTATTAAATATGGTCAGGGTCTTTATTATGCTTTTATGCCCTATGAATATAAGAAAATTATAGACTCACATCTTTGTGGAGACCAATCCCATCCTCCTTTGGCATTTTAGACTATTCAATCTTCAGCCTTTCTTGTACTCAGCATCCCAATAAATTGGCGTGATTTTATATCATGTTTTGACATTTGGATAATCACACATATTGTTCCAGGAGATTTAAGTATCAATTATGATTCCCACACGTGATGCATTGTTAATTGGTAGCAGTGGTGTCCACCTGGGTGTGGTGGTGCAGGCATATAATTCCAGTTACTTGAGAAGTTGAGGCAGGAGGATCATAACAAGTTTAAGGTGAGCCTGGGAAACTTATTGGAATAAAGAGTTGGCTGCAGATTGAAGTACAGGGTTAGAGAACTTGCCTAGGAAGCATGAGGCCTTAGAATCAATTCCCAGTAGTGCAAAATAAATAAGTGAAAGAAGGAAGTAAAGAAAGGAAAAAGAGAAAGAAAGAAAGAAGGAAGGAAGGAAGGAAGGAAGGAAGAAAGAAAGAAAGAAAGAAAGAGAAAGGGAAGGGAAGGGAAGGGAAGGGAAGGGAGGAAGGAAGGAAGGAAGGGAGACGGGAGGGAGGAATGGGAGAAAAAGAAGAAATAAAATATTGCTCACCTGGATTATGATGGCAGAAGTGGAATAAACCCAAGTCATGGTTCAAGATGACTCTCATTCCTCTCTTTTGACTTGGCTTTTGTTTGGTGTCTGAGTAGTTGCTTTTAAAACAGTGCCTACTCATAATGGCATTATTCAATTTTTACTTAGAAATTAAAATCCTATACCCAACCAAGAATGAAGGTGTGTTAAAAATATTATCAGACATAGAAACTCTTGGAATCATCACCACAGAAACTTGCAACCATAGCTACGCAGGAAGAGGTTAAACACAAAGAGACAAAAGCCAGGGGGTATGACTGGTGATGCAGAAAAGAAAATGACCAGGAACCTTGAGAATATGTGGTAACAAAGTCAAGCTAGCAAATGTAATTCAGGTCAAGAAGTTGAGACCATGTCAACATGGTGGGAGCTGGTGGAAGATGTGCTGACCACACTAAGATCCCTTAGGAGAGACATCAACAGCCTTCAAAGCTGCCAACAATGTCCAGAATCATGACTTGTCCTTCTCTTTCCCCCTCAGACTCCTCTATCTGTGTGCAGCCAGAGCTGTGGTCCAGGATTCAGGAAAATCCCCCAGGAAGGAAGGCCTGTCTGCTGCTTTGCTTGTGTGTTTTGCCCAGAGGGACACATTTCCAACCATACAGGTAGAAGATGTAGAAGGAACCCATGGTCACTCTGCCTCCTAACCAGTCCCAGGGGAAAAGGAAACCAAGGCTGTGGGCCTCACCCTGGACCACAGAGCACCCTGCTCTCCATCCTTCCCTCACTCACTCTGTCACTCTTTCCATTTTAGCATCAGTGCTGCTACCTTGTTAGGAGTCAGCTCTTGTCAGCAATGCTCTTCCTGTTAGGCATCCCTGTGGTGTTGACTCCCGTGGTCTCTGACCCTGTCCATCAGTGCTGGTGAGACAGTGTCCACCTGAGACTCCCCAGTGCCCCATGCAGATTCTACCCATGCTTGGAAGAGGTCGAATACCCAGAGCTCCCTGGGGGTGCACTGAGGTCTTCAAACAAACACTTCTGCAGAGAGTGTAAATAATGGTGGGAATATTCTGTTTCCTTGTGTACAATGTCATAAATGCTGCATTAAGTAAACAGTAGACGTGAAGAAATAAATAATGGCAAATTGTATAACCTCTCAACCATGAAACTAGTTCAATGGTAAGTTATAGCAACACGATCTATTTTGCTAACAATAGCATATGGAAAAGATTTCACTTTAATTAATTGTATGTCAAAACAATGTTGTGAATAAAAATTTAGGAAGAACTCAAGAAGACTTCCCTATTTCAAAGTGTTAAAGAAAAATATTCTAATGAATTGAACTCCCCCACCAGTACTCTTCAATTTCAATCATTTGGTTTAATTTTGTTTCCATCATTTGGCAGAGTCAAGAGATGACTTCAGATAAAAGTAAGCTAACAAACTCTCACTTTCAATTTTTTAATTTTAAAAACTGAATAAGTGTGTAAAATAAGAAATAGAAATAAAGGCATGCAGGCTCAGAACCCATAATGCAACTTACACACACTTGTGTGTGCCGAGCCCTGAGACACATGCCGAAGCTCTGTTCACTGAGGGAAAAGGACCATCTCAAGAAAAACAAAAAGAAGCCCTGGAGGATATTTGTACAGACCCTTGTACAGTTGTGTGAGTACATATACCAGTGAAAACCAAGAAAATGAAGGCAGTACCTGGGGAACTACTGGCTACTGCAAGAAACAGAATGGTATTAAACCAGAGACACAGCCAATACCAAAGTCAAGGCCGAGGCTGCTGGGACAGCAGTGTGAGCTGTAGCAGAAAGAACACAGGGCACCCAGGTCAGAATGCCATGAACACCACCCCTAAGGAGGGTACCCAGCCATACTGCCTCTTATATGAATGCAAATGTTTAAAGATATGCCCTGTTCATCACTAAATAGATTGAAGCACTAATTAATGTAAAATGACAATGTAACAACAATACATTTCCATTCAAAATTCCAAGCTTTTCAATTGAATCTTGGTTTTCAGTATTTATGTGGAAACTCTAAATCAGTCCCAGTGCTTCCCTGTCCCTCACCTCCTTCTTCTTCCTATGCCTTTCCCACTACTGCACTGATCATTCTGCTATTTACTTGTAGTTTTTCAATTACTATCTAGATATCAAGTTATATTCAAAAATACACCAGATATCATTATAATGGAAAACACAGAGTGTGTCAGGAAAGGTACAATTAATTTCCTGATCTGATCTGAATAAGAGCATCTTTTAGTTTGATCCCCCAGGTCAGTACTGTAAGTGCAGACACACATCTCAAGATGAGGAAGATACTGGGTAGGTATTGAAAGGGTAGATAAACCAAGGTCTTGGGGACAGCTTTCAGCCACAAGTGAGTGACCTCAGACCACACCTTCTGAGGATCCATTGGAGTGGACGTGGTCTCTCTGCAGTTGAGAGCATTCTCCCAGAGTCAGGAAAGGAGGAAATTCTCTTCATATCATAGGATTACATTGGGGAGTCTGGACTCACAGTGATATTGCAAAAATAACCATTTTCGTCAATTTGTCAAAAATGAAAAATTTGTGAAAATGAAGAACTAAAACTTTGTTTTAATTTTTTCCCAGACACAGACCAATGTGTCCAGTGCCCCACACACAAGTACCCTAACAATGAGAGGAACTGCTGCCTCCCCAAGGTGGTGACCTTCCTGGCCTTTGAAGATTCTCTCGGCATGACTCTGGCCTGTACAGCTCTCTGCTTCTCTCTAATCACAGCTGCCATTCTTTGGGTCTTTGTGAAGAACCAAGATACTCCCATGGTCAAGGCAAACAACCAGGCTCTCAGCTACATCCTGCTCATCTCCCTCATCCCATGCTTCCTCTGCTCCTTGCTCTTCATTGGCCATCCCAACACAGCCACCTGCATCCTCCAGCAGACCACATTTGGACTGGTGTTCACTGTGGCAGTTTCCACTGTCTTGGCAAAAACTGCCACTGTGATTCTGGCCTTCAAGGTCACTGCTCCAGGGAGAAGGATGAGGCAGTTGTTGATATCAGGGGTACCAAACTTCATCATTCCCAGCTGCTCCCTCATCCAACTGACTCTCTGTGGAGTCTGGCTGGGGACCTCTCCTCCCTTTGTGGACACAGACACACACTCTGAGCATGGCCACATCATCGTCACATGCAACAAGGGCTCTGTCACTGCCTTCTACTGTGGCCTGGGATACCTGGGCTCCCTGGCCCTGGGGACCTTCACAGCAGCCTTCCTGGCCAGGAACTTGCCTGACACCTTCAATGAAGCCAAGTTCCTGACCTTCAGCATGCTGGTGTTCTGCAGTGTCTGGCTCACCTTCCTCCCTGTGTACCACAGCACCAAGGGCAAGGTCATGGTGGCTGTGGAGGTCTTCTCCATCCTGGCCTCCAGTGCAGGGCTCCTGGGCTGCATCTTTGCCCCCAAGTGCTACATTATTCTCATAAGACCTGAAAAGAACTCTCTGAAAGATTTAAAGCATACAAGAACTTCTAGGAGTCGTGGAATGAGGCAGCCAGTCTCAACTCCTCACAGCCTGGAATCACAGCAGTGTGAGAACAACAGACCAGATGAGGGATGTCAAAGGACACTATAAAACACAATCCTGGACAGTCTCAGAATGAGAGGAACACTCAAGCTCTAGTTACTAGAGCAGAAAACAGGCAAGAATTCCTTAGGCCTGAACTCCGACCACAGTGGATCAGGGAGGAGGGAAAACAGGGTGAGAGAGAGAGACTTTCCTCACAGCTTCCTTCCCTGACAAGAGAAGAAAAGAAAACCAGACCATGTTAACCCAGGGAAGGAGCTCAAAGCACTGAAGGCAGGAGAGTGAACATGTTCACTCAAACTGCTGGTGCAAACTGTCTGCCAGCCATCTTATAGAGGCTCCTCCTCAGCCTTCCTCTCTGGAACCACTTGAATCTGTACCACTTCTCCCCATCTACAGACAGCAGCAAGTATGTCCTATGAAATGCCTTGAAATAACCAGTCCCTGGATTCCCCTATAGAGGGACTGGTGCTAGTTGAAAGCTCAGAAACCCCTTCTCCCCACAACTGACAAGGGCAGCAGGACAAAGCCAATCTGGGAGCAAGACACTCTCAGGGACTGTGGCACCAGGAAAGCAGTAAGTTCCCCAGCTGTGGACCACAGCCAGCGGAAACACACCAACACCTATGGGTCCCCACAGAGGTTAGCATCACAGAGGCCACCAAAGGCAGGCAGACACAGGCCTCTGACCACCAACAGAAGAGTTTCCCTGGTGTGATTGGATTGGGAAGATATCTCATGTTTAACCAAATTTTCTTAAAAATATTGATTTTGCATTCTCTCTGAGGCAATCCATTGATTTCTTTTTCTTTGACATTGATTCTAGAGAGTTACTGGGCTCATTGGCGGTATCATGTCACCTTACTTTTTATGTTTTGTGATCCTACATTCATATTTGTGTGTCTTATGGATCATTGGCCTATACTGATTTTATATTTTCAGTTGTGTAGTGACATACTTGTTCTTGGTGTGGTGACAGCAGGTGTCAAGTAGGTTGGTTCAGTTGAATTTGGTACTGAGTGGGCACAGTACTATAGACCCTTTGTTGCTTCACCAATTTATTCAACACTAGCTGTAATGGTATATCTGAACTGGGAACTTGTTTGCATTAAGAGATGCCTGAGATTAAGAGGCTTAAGAGTGTCTCAATGAGGGTGATTCTTGGCATGAATGACATGCAGGATAGCAGGAAGTCCCTCAAGAAATGTGGTCAGCATAGGTCAGTAGGAATGGGACCTGGATATAAGAAACAGTTGGAAGAACAGGGAAACAGCAGCAGATGCAAGCTTGATTCTTCCTCAGCAGGAGTTTGGATAGCTGCTATGATGACCTGAGGACATGACTCCAGTGCTTTCACTCTTCCAAAGTAGGCTCAGACCTACAAGTCTTCAGGGAGTTACCAGGCTTTTGGTAATGGACTGTGGCTGCATGATTGCTCCCAATTGTTCTGAGGCTCCAGCTTCATGAGCAATTACTAGTTCCTCCAGTTCTCTGGCTGCAGATGACAATTATAGGACTACCCAGCTTCTGGTCATGGAAGCCAACCTAATAAATGCCCATTTTATAATCATACCTATCTATGTATCCTGTTGACTCTGTTCCTCTAGAAACCCTGCCTAATGCTGATTTTTGTACCAGAAGTAGTGTTGTTGCTATGACTAAACTGACTATGTGAATTTAAAGGTGATTGCCTAATTAATCTTATCAGAAACCACAGCATTCAGGGGGTGGCATGGATATTGATAGCAACATCCAACCAAGTATTCTGTGAAATCAGGAATAGAAAGCAGGGCATAAAAACATGAAAACTGCTGTTTGGACAGAAAACTGTGAGTTTAGACTGGAGCTAAGAAAGTTATGATTGTTAAAGACATTCTAGCCACTGAAAAGATGCTAAAGTACTCTGCAGAGAGACAATAGGAAAGAATGCTTGAGGGTCTCTTAGGGATTGACAAGACAATACTCCTTTCAGGATCAAGGGTGAAAAGTAAAAATTCCTCTCAGAGAGACCATGGGAGCACACTGCTTATACAGGGGGACTTAGGAAGTTTTTTCACCATGCTCACATGCCTGAGCAATCAGAGGCTACTGGAAACATGGATGCTTGGCTGTTATTCCTGATACTAGTTGACCTGGATGCCAACCACGTGGTGCTGATTCTGTAGGAATACAGGATACTGGAGTTATGGTGTAATGGAGTCTCCACCTAAGATTTCAAAGGAACACCTAGGAGGTCAGGCAAAGTATAGCAGACTTCCCCTACAGGCTTCTTCTGAGCAAGTGAGGCATGAAGAAGGGAGAAGGAAGCCAAAGCTGTCATGAGAACCCAAGGATTAAGACATGCCATTAAAATGTGGTGTCTGCTAGGGAAGCTGCAGGAATCAAATAGAAACAAGTCAAGAGAGAGATCAACTGGGCTGCAACCAGCAAGACTATAGGGGCAGAGCTTCTCAAGCCTTTTGAATAGAACATCACAAGGCCATGTGTCCCAGATTCTGGATGTGGAGCTACAGGGCTTGTTTGCCTGGATTTTAGTCTTGTTTTGGTCCCATCCCTTCTTTCTGTGCCCCTATTTCTCCCTTGTAAAATAGAAATTCTTACTCTGTGCCATTAGATACTGGCTATAGATGACTTGGTTTTGATTTTTACAGGTGAAAACATTGAAGAGATTGCTGTGAGACTTGGATGACATTTTGGACTTGGACTTTTGGGCAATGGTGGAACTGTTAAGCATATGGGGACTCTTGGAAATGGGCTAAAAGTATTTTGCATTATGAGATGGGCATGAGCTTCAGGGGGGACAGGGACAGAATGTTATGTTTTAGATATGAGATGTCACACAAAGGCTTATGTGTGAGTCATTGTAAGAATTTTCAGAGGTGAAAGCATTAGTTAATGAGGTATGAAGAAATTATTGGATTAATCCACTGATATGGATTAAATGAAAACTAACTATAGTCAGATAGGGTGTGATAGAAAAGATAGGTCTCCAGGAACATGTCTTTGAGTTTTATTTTGTCCTTGATGAGGCAAGCTCTATCTCTGCTTCCTGGGTGCCATAGTTTGAGCTTTTTCCCACCACCACGTTATTCCACCATGATTCTCTGCCTCATGTGGGGCCCAGCAAAACAGAACCAGCAGACTCTGGACTGAATCTCTGAAACCATGAGCCCAAATAAACTTTTCCTTCTCTACTTGGTTATTATCAGGTGTTTTGTCACAGAGACCTCAAAGCTGACTGAAATACTAGCATTTGAATGGATACCTTCTGGTGTAGCATATAGGAGTTTGTGTGAAGGGCCAGCTCGGAGGGAGCTTACATGGACATCATGGATTCATTTTCCCTTCTCTCTCTCTCTCTCTCTCTCTCTCTCTCTCTCGCTCTCGCTCTCTCTCTCCCTCCCCCTTCATTAAATTATATATTATAGTGGAATTCCATGGGATATATTCATAAATGAATTAAACATATTTTGGTCAATCTCGTTCCCTCATTCTTCCTCTTTACCTCCCCTCATTCCTCCCCGTCATTTCCTACCTTTATTTTACTGATCTACTTTTTAATTAGCATGTCATTATTACACATAAAATGGGGTTCACTGTGACATATTCATACATGGATGTAACACAATGTGGTCAATTTCATTCCGCAATACTCCCATTGCCCTCCTCTCCTCCCTTTCCTTGATCCCCTTCCTCTACTCTATCAATCTCTCTTTGATTTTTCTGAGATCCCATTTTCTTTCCTTTGTTCTCTCTAGCTTCTGCATATTAGAGAGAACATCTGACACATGAATTTCTGAGGCTTATTACACTTTGGATGATGTTCTGCACTTTCATCCATTTGCCAGCAAATTACTTAATATCATTCTGCTTAATGGCTGAGTAATACTCCGTTCTGTGTATGTAATATATGTGTGAGATTCTCCTAGATGCTTCCTGGGGCTTCTTTAGGCAAAATCAGAGTGTGGTGTCCAAACACTGCTCAAATGTGTGAGCAGGGCCATCCAGTGGTGCTCAAGGAGCCCTGGAAGGTGGTAAACACCTTTCTGAGTCTTGGGTACATGAATGGGGTGGAAAAGTTTTTTTTCTGGGTCCATCCCATGCTGAGCTCCTCATGGTGGGCCACTTGTATGCTTTTCCTGGCCACTGAGGGTGGAAGGTCACCTGTTTCAGGCAGTGCTGCCCAGCTTTTCTGCAAGGCTGTAGAAGAGAGTCTTGATGCTTGAGACACCAGGGGGCTGGCTACTCAGCTGCTTCCTAGACTGTGGGTGAGAGATCACAGTAAGGCACAGCAATGCAGGAGCAATGATAGCAGAGGTCACAACATGGACTGGGCTCTTCCTCCACGTGAATACTGCACTGTGGATTCCCCAGAAGCCCCAGTCCTGTGAAGGTGACAGACCCCAGGGCAGCAGTACCTAGAGGCATCTGGGGCATTAATGGGGACTCCTTGTGTCTCCAACCTATCCTGCTCTCTACATGCAGAAGCCTCTTGTGAGCAGCATGGGCTGAGGAGAAGGGATGGTTGGTGCCACATGCTCTGCTCCTGTCTTTATAGATCCATCCTGCATCCTGTCTCTGCAGTGTCTCTGTCACCTTTCTACTGCACGTCAGCTCTCACCCCCACATGCTACAGGGAAATGAAGTTATTTCCTTCTTTTGCTCGTTTAGGTTTAGAATGAAGCAGCCCTGGTCTCTTTAGTCAGCCACCTTCTGACATCACTTTAGCTACAGGTCAGTCGAGTTTCAATAGAGACACCAAGAACATGCAATAGGCCTAAGGGAGTTCCTTTAATAAATGGCACTGAGGAAACTGTGACCAAGCCAAGAGGAGTGAAACGAGACTCACACCTCGATGAATGCACAAATAGAAGCTCAAAGTGGCCTAACAACTAACACCATCAGCTGACCACCATCCTACAGAAAAACATAGAGGAAAAGCTCCATGGCATTGATCTGGAGAAATTTCTCATACATGACCTCTAGAGGAAGGGAAATAAATGCAAAAATAGAAAACTAGAGGTACATCAATTTAGCTTTCACTCAGGAGAGGAACAATTCACAGGGAGAAGACACAACCTATAGAACAGGGGAGTCCGTGGCCCATTCATGTTGTGGCCTTCTATCAACAATGGAGGGCATAATGACAGGAGTCCTTTAAGATTCTGCTGGAGCTGCAATATTTCTAGCACCCTGGGACACTGTAGCTCATAATGGCAAACTGCTGAGTGGCCCTTGCATGTTCATTGTGATACTGGGCTAAGAAAATTTATCATGTGCTGTCAGTTGTAAGAAAGTAGAGCACATGTGATTATGTCCAGTCCAGAATACTTGATGATGATAAGTGACTGTGCTATAGGTTAGTGTGCTCTGCACTACCCTTTTTAATTGTGCATTATATGACACATGAGACTTGTGGCGCCATATGCATTCAAGCATATAACATTGTTTGGTCAGTCTCCTTCCCAGTGCCTTTTCCCTCCCTCTTCCCTCCCCCTCACCCCTTCCTCTACCATTATTATTACCATTAGTAGGGACATCACTGCTATTATTTCAGTGCATTGTACTTTTATCACTGCTACAAAGTGTACACCTTCCACTTACTGAAGAAGATTTTAATGTGCATTACTATGCAATGTCACATTGCAAAGGCCTTGTACACCTTTTCTTCCTCTGTCCCTTGATTGCACCACCATCCCCTGTGCTTTACCTCATCTGCATTTCTGTTCATCACAGGATGAGCTGCAGCAGGTCACACCCTATGCAGACACAACAGAGGCTTTGCATGTTGCCACCTGCACCCCACAGACTTGTTCAAGAATACTGTGAAGCTTGACAACCACAAAATCACCTGACAGTACATCCCCAGAACATAATCCTGGCCTCAAGTGAACATGAATGGATTTACAAATAGTGTATCCAATAAGGGGCTAAGATCCAAAATATATAAGGAACTCAAACAAATCAGTACTAAGAAAGCATGGAACCCAACAGAATAATGAGCAATGGGTTCAGATTTACATTTCTCAAAAGAAGACATGAAAATAGGCATGAAATAAAATAAAAATACCATCAATAATCATCAAATGGAAGCTATCTCACTCCCTGGTCTATACCCAAAAGACTTAAAATCTGCATACTACAGAGATGCAACCACATCAATTTTTATAGCAGCTCAATTCACAATAGCTAAACTAAGGAACCATCCAAATTCCCTTCAAAAGATGAATGGATCAAGAAACTGGTGTGTATATATATATATATATATATATAATGAAATATTACTCGGCCTTAAAAAAGAACAAAATTATGGCATTTGCAGATAAATGGATGGAGCTGGAGAATATGCTATCTCTGATATGTGGATGCTAATCCACAATGGAGCAGGGAAGAATGAATGGAGGAACTCTGGATTGGGTAGGGGGGAGTGAGGGGAGGGAAGGAGACAGGGGAGTGGGATACATGGTGGAGTGAGACTGACAGCATTACCCTAGCTACTTATATGACCACATGAATGGTATGACACTACATCATGTACAAACAAAAATGAAATTATGCTCCATTCATGTACAATGAATCAAAATGCGTTCTGCTGTCATGTATAACTAATTAGAACAAATTTTAAAAATAATAATCAAATAAATGCAAACTAAAACTTTGGTTACAACCAGAGAAACAGTAGCTGTACTCCATTTGTGTACAATGAATCAAAATTAAATAAATAATACCAAACATGAGATGTGGTGTCACCTCATGCTTCTGGTGGTTATTTTCAAAACATAAAAAAGGAAGTATTGGTTTGTATGCAGAGATAAGTGAACCCTCTTGAACTGCTGAGTGGAACAGCAATTAGTGCATGCTTCATGGTGCTCAGAAGCTAGAAATAGAACTCCACCTAACCTAAAAACCCCTCTGTGGCTGTGCAGCCAAGCACAGTGCACCAGTGTGTGCAGGACACAAGGGCAGCCCTGTGTTCACTGCAGCAGCATCTCCATATCCATGACAAGGAACCAACCTCAGCATGTCGACTGATGCCTGAACACTGGAAGTGCGGCACACACACAAGCAGCATACTCCTAAGCCTTTGAAAAGAAGGAAATCCCAACACATTTAAACAACATGGATTAATGCGGAGGACATCTGGTGAAACAAGCCAGGCAAAGAAAGACAAATGAATAAAAGCACGAATCAATGATTGGGATAGAGTCAAACTAAAAAGTTTTTTCTCAGCAAAGGAAACAATCAGCAATGTGAAAAGAGAGCCTTCAGAGTGGGAGAAAATCTTTGCCACACACACTTCAGACAGAGCACTAATCTCCAGAATCTACCAAGTACTCAAATATCTTTACACAAAGAATACTAATAACCCAATCAACAAATGGGCCAAGGAAATGAACAGACACTTTACAGAGGAAGATCTACAAGCAATCAACAGATTTATGAAAAAATGTTCAACATCACTCGTTATAAGAGAAATGCAAATCAAAACCACCTTAAGATTTCATCTTACCCCAATTAGAATGTCTTTTATCAAGAACACAGGCAACAACAGGTGTTGGCGAGGATGTGGGGAAAAGGGTACACTCATATATTGCTGGTGGGAGTGCAAGTTGGTGCAGCCACTCTGAAAAGCAGTGTGGAGATTCCTTAGAAAACTTGGAATGGATCCACCATTTGACCCCGCTATCCCACTCCTTGGCCTATACCCAAAGGACTTAAAATCAGATTGCTACAGTAATGCAGCCACATCAATGTTCATAGCTGCTCAATTCACAATAGCTAGATTATGGAATCAACCTAGATGCCCTTCAGTAGATGAATGGATAAAGAAACTGTGGTATATATACACAATGGAATATTACTCAGCCATAAAGAAGAATAAAATCATGGCATTTGTAGGCCAATGGATGATGTTGGAGACTGTTATGCTAAGTGAGATCAACCAATCCCCAAAATCCAAAGGCCAAATAGTCTCTCTGATAAATGAATAATGATGCATAATGTGGGGGGGAAGGGTGGCAAGAATGGAGGAAGGATAGATAGCATAGAGGGAAGGGAGGGATGGGGGGGGTAAAAATAATAACAGAATGTGTGACAGATACCATTGCCCTGTGTACATGCATGAACGCACAGATGGTGTGACTCTACTTTGTGTACAACCAGTGAAACAATAGCTGTACTCCATTTGTGTTCAATGAATCAATAAGTAAATAAAAAAAGACAAATGCTACCTGACCTCATGGACATGTGGAATATTAAAAAGTCAACTTACAGAAACAGAGAAGGATATGCTTACCTAAGTCAAAGTGGGGTAATGGGAGATCTTTTCCAAAACCCAATTTTCTAATAGGGCAGCAATGTGAAGAGCTCTTCCATCATGTCCAACACAGGTAATGATGGTATAGAATACACTTGGAAAGCACACAGAACAAATTTTAAGTATTTACACCATGAAAAAAAGGTGAGTGTGTGAGCTAATTCACATGTCAAGTACCCTCATACCACTCCAAATACACATCTCAACATGTACTGTTGTAAAACATGTGATTTCTGCTTGTCAATAAAATATGTTAAATAAAAATAAATAAGAAAAAAACTATCACAAATATATTCCATGACTAGTGGAAAGGGGAAGAAAGGACATGACAAAAGGAGGTGAGTGCTGTGTGGAGAGCAGGGCTTTGAGGCTGTGTCACACGAAACCAGGCAACAAGGAGACTTGGGCAGGAATTCTCAAAGGGCAGGCCTCAGAGCATCAGGCTCAGGGGTCACTAGTTTCAGTTCTGTGAAGAGGTCAAGGTGAACTTCCCAACCTGTCCTCAGTGTAGCCTACACCCTGTCAATCATGAAGCCCATTATTCCAGGAGGACACTGAGACCTGATGGTGCTATTAGACATGGTGGTCAAGGCCTGCTGGGAGTTACACAGGAAATCTTCACTGACTGACCTCAGTCCTTCACTGTCTTGCTAAAGCATCATGTGCAAGTGCTTAGTGTTTGGTTCATTCCAACACCAGCTCATTCAAACTGGCCAAATTCCTCAAAACAACCTTCTGATACAGCCTGCCCTGATCTCTGAGGTCACAGGGTTACAGGGCCCACTGTCTCAGGACATGCTGGTCCCCAATGCCTTGTTGGAACATGATGAAATCATAGGCCTACAGGAGGAGTCCTAAACATGTCTTTCAAAAGTATTTTTCACTAAGATACATAAGGTGACAGGTGCAGAGTGTTGGGGCACTGCTCCCCAGAGCTCTGGATGGACTGAAGGGAAGCAGAGAAAAGACACAGGAGCCAGAGTTGCACTGACCAGAGGACACTAAGGCCAGGTCTCAACACCAAGTCTGCCTTAATAATCCCCCTTGCTCCTGGCAGTGCCCTGGTATGGCCAGCTGCTTCTGCATGTGCTCTCCCAGCTGGAAGGCATGGAGTGAGTGGAGATTTTCTGTGCCCTATTCAGGGACTGATCCTCCCTGCAGAGGCTGAGACTGTAGACATGATCCAGCTCTAGCTTCTCACATGACACTGTGCACAGGGCTTTGTCTCTGTTTGTGCAGAGCTGAGCATGGTGTTCTTTCTGAGTCTTCTCTTCCTGCTCTCACAGTCGGTACATACTGCATGGGTGGAAATCACACATTCTTTACAATACTTGAGGCAGACTCTCTACAGAGATGGGAGACCTGGTCCTGGATGGGCTTTCCCCTTTTCCTACACAAACCAGGATGCAGACTTAGCCCAGATATCTTCTTGCTCCAGCCAAAGACTGATGTGAGAGCTATCAGGTGAGTTTCTAGGCTGTGTGGATGTACTAGGTTTGGTTTAGACTCTTTGTGAATGTCTGTCCCTCTGTGTGTTGGGAAGTGGGGTTTGTGTGTGTTCAGTTTCCCCTGAGAAGTATGAAGAGTGTGCACAGCAATGGCAGAAAGCAGATCAATGACTTCTGCAGTTCTTTCCCTTATGTGTACTTCCACAGCCTCTGTTTTCTTTCCTTTTGCTCTATTACTCTGTTACAGACAGAGGATAGAGTTCAGCATCTGTTTCCACTCCATCAGCCTGACCTCCATGCTCATGTCCTGGGACCCTGAGAGTGAGTGACACCCTTGGGAACTCAGTCCTTCCTACTGCAGGACCCCAGGAGGGGGCACGCAGGGGTCCTGGACCCTGAGCTCTGGCCCGAGTGTAGAGCCAAGGACTACTCTGGTTGCCCACTGTTCACAAGAGCATTTGGAAATGCATCTCATAGAGAAGTTATGGGAGCAAGATCCATCAGCTCAGACAGACCATGTGCCTCAGATCATGTGCAACTGAATCCTATTAGACTTGAGGCACATCGTCCCCTGACCCTGAAAGTCAAAGGAAGAAAATGACCACTCAGAAGAGTAAATGTCCTTCTTTTTGATCCTGATTGCTAAATTATCCAGGAAAACCATGAAAATGTCAATAATTCTGAGCTTTATGAAACTGTTTGGCATGTGTCTCTAGCATTGCACCTGCAATGTTTTTAGAGCAGTCAACAAAGCTAATGGCACTTGTTGGCAATTTAATGGCATTTTATTTCAACTAGCAGTTAAAGCATTCCTTTGCAATGTAGCAACATCTTGCAACCAGGAAACCAAAAAATGTACCAAATCTCCATAATATTAGTTTATATCACTTTGTGAGTATTTCTATCTATAAGTATAATCACATAAAAACCTTGAAAACTCTGCCTTGAATAAAGAGATTTTTTTTAAAAATTTCTTATACTTTTTAAAATTCTATTTTATTGGTTCTTCTTTATACATGACAGATGAATCCCTTTTGATAAAATTATACAAGCATAGAATTTATCCCATTCTAACTATAACCCCATTTTCTGGGTGGGCACAATGTTGGATGTCATGGTTTGGATGTGAGGTATCCCCCAGAAGTTCATGTGTGAGACAATGCAAGAAGGTTCAGAGGAGAAATGATTGGGTTTTAAGAGTCCAAACCCAATCAGTGAGTTAATTGCCTGATAGGGATGAACTGCGTGGTAGTTGAAGTGATAGTGTGGCTGGAGGAGGTGCAAATGGGAGCATGGCTTTGTGGTATATATTTGTATCTAGTGAGTGGAGTGTCTTCTCCCTCCCGCCCCCCTTCTCTCTCTCTCCTCTCTCTCTCTCTCTCCTTCTTGATTATCATGTGAGCTGCTTTACTGTACCACACTCTTCTGCCATGATGTCCTGTCTCACTTCAAGCCCTGAGGAATGGAGCCTGCTGTCTATGGATGAAGAACTCTGAAAACATGAGCACATAAACTTTTCCTTCTCCAAAATTGTTCTGGTCAGATCTCTTAGTCACAACAGCAAAAAATCTGAGTAAAACAATGGGGTTCACTTAGGTAATTTTGGTATACATAGGAAAATTATGTTGGATTTATCCCACTGTCTTTCCTGTCCCTATCCCTCCTCCCTTCCTTTCTTCCCCTTTTTCTAATCTACTGAACATATCTTCTGCCCTACCCTCCTCTTTATTATGGATTAACGTCCACACATCAATGAAAACATTCCACCTTTGTTTTTTGGGGATTGGCTTACTTCATTTTTAGCATGATATTCTCCAGATCCATCCACTCACTGGCAAATGTCATAAAGTCACTCTTCTATATGGTCGAGTAATATCCATTGTGTGTACATTCCACAATTTCTTTATCCATTCATCAGTTGATGGGCATCTAGATTGGTTCCTTAGCTTAGCTATTGTGAATTGTGCTGCTATAACCATGATGTGGCTATGTCACTATAGTATGCTGATTTTTAAAAATTTATTCTAAGTAGTTATACATGACAGTGGAATTCATTTTGTCACATTGTACACTAATAGTAGTATGCTGATTTTAAATCTTTTGGATTAAGCTGAGGAGTGGGAAAGCTGGGTCATATGATGGTTCCATTCCCAGCTTTTTGAGGAATCTCCATACTGCTTTCCAGAGTGGTTGCACCAATTTCAAGTCCCACCAGCAGTGTATGAGTGTTCCCTTTTCCCCACATCCTCACTAACATTTGTTGTTACTTGTACTCTTGATAATTGACATCCTAAGTAGACTGAGATGGAATCTCAGTGTAGTTTTAATTTCCATTTCTCTAACTGCTAGAGATGAACATTTTCTCATATATTTGTTGATCCTTTGTTTCTTCTCTTGAGAAGAGTCTGTTCAGTTCCTTTGGCATTTATTGATTAGGTGTTTTGTTTTGTTTTTAAAATATTTTGTTTGTTGTAGGTGGACACAATACCTTTATTTTTTTTAATGTGGTGCTGAGGATTGAACCCAGGGCCTCAACCATGCTAGGCAAGCACTCTACCACTAAGCCAAAACCCCAGCCCTGTTTTGTTTTTGATGTTAATCATTTTACTCCTTTGTATATCCTGGAAATTAATGCTCTATCTGAGGTTCAGGTGGCCAAAATTTTCTCCCATTCCATAGATTCTGTCTTCACACTACTGATTGTTTATTTTTCTGTGAAGTGTTTTAGTTTGATGCCATTCCATTTATTGATTTCTTATTGGATTTCTTATGTTTCAGGAGTCTTGTTCAGGAAGTCACTTTCTGACCCAATAAGTTGAAGTATTGGGCCTACCTTTTCTTCCAATTGTGCAGGGTTTCTGGTCTCATTTCCAGGTCTTTGATTCACTTTGAGTTTGTGCAGAGTGAGAGATAGGGGTTAAATTTCCTTCTGCTACATATGGATTTCCATGTTTCCCAGCATCATTTGTTGAACAGGCTATCTTTCCTCAAATGTATGTTCATGGTGCCTTTGTCTAGTATAAGAGAAGCGTAGTTATGGGGACTTTTCCCTGTGTATTCTATTCTGTTCTACTGGTCTTCTTACCTAGTTTGGTGCCAGTACCATGGTGTATTTGTTACTGTGTAGCTCTGTAGTATAATGTAAGCTCTGGTATTATGATGCCTCCCTTTCCTATCTCTTGCAAAGGATTACTTTGGCTATTCTAGGCCTCTTATTTTTCCAGATGAATTTCTTGACTGTTATTTTAATTTCTATGAAAAATGTCATTGGAATTTTGATGGAACTGCATTGAACCTGTGGAGCACTTTTGGTGGTATGTCCATTTTGACAATATTGATTCTATCAAGAACATCTTCTAGGGTCTTCCTCGATTTCTCTCCTTACTGTTCTATAGTTTTCATTGTAGAGATCCTTCACCTTTTGTTAGATTGATTCCTAAATGTTTTATTTTTGTGAAGGCTATTTGTGAATGGGATGATTTTCCTAATTTCTCTTTCATCTGATTCATCATTGGTACACAGGCATGCAGTTGATTTATGGGTGCTAATTATGTATCCTCCTACTTTGCTGAATTCATTCATGAGTTATAGAAGTTTATTGGTGGAGTTTCTTGAGTCTTGGAAATATAAAATGATGTCCTCAGCAAACATAGATAATTTGAGCTCTTCTTTTCCTATTTATATCCTTTTAATTTCTTTCTGTTTCTGAATTGCTCTGCTAGAGTTTCAAAGCAATGTTGTATCGAAGTGGTGAAAGTAGGCATCCTTGTCTTGGAATGATGTTGGCCTTGGGTTTGTCATACATAGCTTTGAGAATGTGGAGGTATTTTCCTATTATCTCTAGTTTTCCAGTATCCTAAACATGAATGGATATTTGTCAAATGCTTTTTTTGCATCTATTAAGATAACAGTGTGGGTCTTGACTTTAAGTCTATTTATGTGATGTGTTATGTTGATTGATTTCCATATATTGATCCAACATTGCATCCCTGGGATGAAACCTACATGATCATGGTGCACTATTTTTAATGTATTTTTTATTTTTAGTTGGAGGTGGGCACAATATCTTTATTTAATTTTATGTGGTACTGTGGATCAAACCCACAGCCTCACACATCCTTGGCAAGTGCTCCATCTGTGAGCTACAACCCCAGCCCTTTAATGTGTTTTTATAAGTGACTTTCCAAATTTCATTAAGAATTTTTGTGTCTATATTCATCAAGGATATTGGTCTGAAGCCACATTCAGCGTGAATGAGGGAGGGAATTTCTGTCAGAGGATGGTGCAGGCTACAAATTAATTACTAATAAACTTTTCTAATCAATAAACACAAGATCCAATAATCTTTTCAAATGGAAGGGGTGGTGAGGTATTGGGCCACACCAGATCTGGCCTCCAACAAGATGGAGAAACCCACCTCTACCTTTATTTATAGTTGCACAGGAAATGGGGCCAAGACCAGGAGGGGATTCTTCTTTGAGGAACAGGATAGGGACAGGGAAGTCATTTGCTTAGAGAATTAGCATTTCCTCAGGGCTGAGCCAACTCTGTACAGGGCCACCTACTCCCAGGTTATCTGAAACAGTCTCTCATGACTGCCAGTTCCTGGGAGTCAGATCTCTGTACCCCATGGCTCAGCAAACCCTGACTCTTCTGAACATGGATGGCTTCCCACACTGAAGCTTTCTTTTCTTGATGTGTCTTTCTCTGGTTTCAGTATCAGGGTGATACTAGCTTTATAGAATAAGTTTGGAAGGATTTCCTCTTTTTCTATTTCATCAAAGTTTAAGGTTTAAGTTCTTCTTTAAATACCTCATCAAACTCAGCTGAGAACCCATCTGATATTGGACTTTTCTGTGTTGGTAAACGTCTTATAGCTTCTTCAATTTTAATTCTAGAAATTGATCTTCATAAATTTTCTATATCCTCCTGGTTCAATTTTGATAAATAATATGTTTCTAGGAATTTGTTAATACCTTCAAGATTTTCTAGCTTATTGGAGGATGCTTTCAGAGTAGTTTCCAGTTATCCTCTGTATTTCACTACCATCTTTGGTGATATTTCCATTTTAATCACAGATTTTAACAATTTGAGTTTTTCTCTTTCTTTTACCTAGCCTGGCTAACAGTTTCTCAGTTTTGTTTATTCTTTCAAAGAACCAACTTTTTGTTTCATTGATTTTTTAATTGTTTTTTAAATCTCAATTTCTTTGAGTTTGGCTCTGATTTGATTATTTCCTGTCTTCTATTGATTTGTTGTTTTTCTAGGGTCTTGAGATGTGATATTAGGTTACTCGTTTGGCATCTTTTTTTGTTTGTTTGTTTTAAGAATGAGCCCAATGATATGAACTTTCCTGTTAGAACTGCCTTCACAGTGTCCCAGATGTTCTGATATGTTGTATCACTACTCTCATTTACTTTTAAGCAAATTTCTATATATGCCCTGATTGCTTCTGCTATCCATTCATCCTTCAATACTGAATTATTAGTCTCCAGGCAGTAAAGTAGTTTATACATTTTTATCATTGATTTCTAAGCTCATTCCATTCTGATCTGATAGAATGCAAGGAATTATCTCTATTTTTTGTGTTTCCTGAGAATTACATTGTGGCCTAACATATGGTCTATTTTAATATGCTCCATTTGCTGCTGGGAAGACGTATTCAGTCATTGATGGCTGAAATCGTCTACAAACGTCTTTAAGTCTAGATTATTGATTGTATTTTCAGTTGTTGCAGTTTATTTAGCTTTTGTTTGGATGATCTATCTAATGTTGAGAGAGCTGTACTACACCTAGTACTACACCCAGTATTTTCATGTTGTGGTTTATCTTGATCTTGAGAAGGGTTTGTTTGTAGTACCAAGCTGCTTCATTATATGCAGCATATATACTTATAACTTATTTCTTCTTCTTTATAATTCTGTTGATCAATATGAAAGGGCCTTCTTTGTTCTAATTAACTTTGGTTTGATGTCCATTTTATCTGATATGAGAATAGAAAGCCCTGCTTCTCTACAAGGACCATGTGAAGAACATATTTCTTCCCATCCTTTCACCTCAGACTGTGGGTGTCTATGTCTATGAGGTGAGTCTCATGGAGACAGCATATTGGTGGATCTCATTTTTTTCATCTAATCTGCCAGTCTGTCTCTTTCAAATGATGAGTTTAGACCTTTCACATTCACTATTGTTATTGAAAGATGCATTTTATTTGCTGTCATTTTTGTTTATTTCTAGTTTTTATGTGAAGTTAGATTCTCCTTTGATTCAGTATTCTTTCAATGTTATTTCTCCCTCTGCTGGTTTTCATTTTTAGTCTCCATTTCTACTTCCTGGAATAATTAGGTATGTTTGCTAGTACCAGCTTTCTATTCATGAATTCTTTTAAGTTTTATATACTGTGGAAGATTTTTATTTTACCTTCAAATCTAAAGGTCAATTTTGCTGGATATAGTATTCTTGACAGGCATCCATTTCTTTCAGAGCTTGGTATACATTATTCAAAGACATCCTACCATGCAGGGTCTCAGTTGAAATATTGGCTGAGATCCAGACTGGTTTCCCGTTAAATGTGGTCACTTGTTTTTCTCTGGCTGCTTTAAAAATTCTACATTTTTTCTGTATGTGAGGCATTTATACACATGTGACTTGGTGTAAGTCTGTTCTAATTTTGCACATTTGGGAGTCCTGTATGCTTTCTGCATTTGATTATTTCATTCATAAGGTTTAAGAAATTTCTGATGTTAATTCATTGTAAAGCTTGTGTGTTCCTTTAGTTTGTATTTAAGAACCTTCATCTATCTAATGAATCTTAGGTTTGGACTTTTCATGTTATCACATATTTCTTGAAAGTTCTGTTCATGGTCTCTTATCACCTTTCAAATATTGCCATCTTCATTTTCAAGATCATATACTTTGTCTTTGAATTCTGAAAATCTATCCTTCAAGTGGACTGCTCTGTTGGTGATCCTTTCCATTGAATGTGTAATTTCATTTATTGCTTCCTTCATTTTGAGGATTTCCAATTGATTCTTCTTCAGGATCTATATCACTTCAATGAAGTGATCTTTAAGTTCTTGTAAGTCCTCTCTGATTTCTTTTCTTGTCATCTTTCCCCTCGTAGATCATTTTAACCAGGAACTCTCTAAATTCTATCACTGACATATCCTCCACTGTTGTGTCAATCGAATCTGTTGTTGGGGTACATTGTCTTGTTTGGGATGGATTGTTCCCTTGCTTTTTCATATTGTTTTTGTGTCTACCCATCTATCTTGATGGATCTGAAGCTGTAGTTTCTCCCTTATGGGTTTTCAGTGGCCCTCTGTCACTAGTACCTCACAGATTGGGGAAGGAGTATCCCAATGATAGTAATATCCTATGCAAACAATATATAGCAGTAGACTAGGTACTGAGTTCCTATTTTGATATCTATGGAATTAATTGGTGCAATATGCACAAATAATAGGATCAGCAATTTCCACCAGTAAAACCAATAAATAATTATGAATTATGTCCAGAATAAAATCAAACAAAAAGTATTGGCAATTAATTCCTCGGAATTAGTTATTGCTGTTGCATTTGTGGTAGGGGAAGATGTGACAGACATAAATTAGTATTAAGAGGTGTAAAGGATAGAATTGGTTATGAGGAAATAAGGACAGTTAGGCAGGCAGAAAATTGCCATTTTAAAGAGTGAATAGTGAGGCGCAGCCCAGTGCACAGACGTCTGTGACAACGTCCCACTCGGGATATTGGCCCAGAGTGCTCCCGTGGGTCCTCCAGAGGTTGCCAGCACAGCCCAGAGGTGAGTCTTCAGTGCAGGAAGTGGGTACTGAGGAGAGGACACTTGGGTCGTCCTCTCCTGGGGGCCCAGCCCAGAGGCTTGCGTTCAGCTCACCAAGTCCCTCAAGAATTCCAGGTCTGGGGAGGCGGATGCAGAGACAGACATCAGGTGCAGCCCAGCACAGACAGGTAAGAGTTCCCCACCTGGGACGTAGGCCTAGGGTGCTCCCATGAGACCTCTAAGGGGGCAGCAGGCACAGTGTAGAAGTGGGAGTCTTCAGTGTGTGGGAAGTGAGCACGGAGTGCACACTTGAGGCTCCCACACTGGGAGGCCGAGCCCAGAGGCCAAGTCTTACTCCAGCCTGGCCTCAAACTGTGATCTAGTGCTACTGAAGACTAGGAGGTGAGAAGTTGGAAACCTGCAGGGATGCTACTTGTTTCAAGGGGCGAAGCTGCTGTTCCTCAGATTCTCACAGATAGAAGGGAAGATACATGAACAACATGAGAAGACAGGGGAAGAAAGTGTCTCAAACAAACCTAGAAACTTCATCAACAGAATTCAGTGATAACATGATAGAAGAAATGTCAGAAAGGGAGTTCAGAATGTACATAATTAAAATGATCAGAGATAAGTGAATGATGATGCATAATGTGGGGTGGAATGCTGGCAAGAATGGAGAAAGGATAGAGAGCATAGAGGGAAAGGAGGAATGGGGTTGAGGTTGGGGGGTAAGAATAATAACAGTATGTGTGATAGACATCATTGCCCTGTGTACATGTATGAATGCACAGATGGGGTGACTCTACTTTGTGTACAACCAGAAAAATAATTGCTGTACTCCATTTGTGTTCAATGAATCAAAAAATTAAATAAAAAAATAAAATAAATAAAAAATAAATAAAATGATCAGAGAAGCAAACAATGAGATGAGAGAGAAAATGCAGGAAATGAATGATCACACCAATCAACAGTTTAAAGAGCAGATGCAGAAAGCAGAAGATCATTTCAATAAAGAGATAGAGATGTTGAAAAAAACAAACAGAAATCCTTGAAATGAAGGAAACAATAAACCAAATTAAAAACTCAATAGATAGCATAAGCAGCAGACTAGATCACCTGGAGGATAGAACATCAGACATCGAAGACAAAATATTTAATCCTGAAAACAAAGTTGACCAAACAGAAAA
>JAJEJO010050483.1:0-12501 GCA_020662805.1 Glaucomys volans
ATACATCCAGCTTCTGCACACCCTGCCTTTCTCTGCCTGGCCCCAACATGCAGACAATGTTCTCTTTGTCAGCAGTGACTATTGGGTGATAATGGAAGCAGGGACTCCTGGGTCTTTCCTGTTGTGCACAGTGGAGCTGGGTTGTTGCTAATGTGAGAGGGAAGAAAAGTGGAGGTACATAGTTTTTGCTGCTGTTTTCGTTTTGTTTGCCATGCTAGGGATTGGAGATACCTGGTTTTGATTCTAAGATCATCACGTTTTTTTCATTCTGACCAAATAGTTGAATAGCAACATACCACCCCTGGGAGTTAAGGGCAGGGCTGCTGGCCTTCAGAATGGAATCTATCATCTCTTTCCTGCTCAGCCTCACATCATCAGCCCTGCAACTGCTGGCAGTGTAAACTCTTAAATCCCTGTTAAGTCCATTGGTGAGGGAGGAGTGGGCAGGTCACCACAGAGATGGAGGAGCTGAGGACAGCCTGAGTGCAGAGGCTAGAGGGAAGCTGGGACAGATGGAGCGCCCTGGCCCTGGGGTCTGGACAAAGGACTGGTTAGTAGGGGAATGGAGGAGGCCGTGAGATGGATGCTGACTCAGTACCTTGGGTGCACAGGCTGGTGCAGGCACTTAGCTGAATCAGGAGTTCTGTCTACAAGAACACCTTCCTGCTGCTCTGACAGATTGGGGTTGATGGCTGGGGTTAAGAGCACTTCAGGGTAGCATTCCTTGGGCAAAATACTGAGGCAAGTAACTCTTTTAACTCCTTCCTTTCCAGGTGCATGGTAGGGTTTCCCCAGTTTCCCCCCTGCCCTCAGTGTCAGAGATCTGAAGGCAGCTCTTCCAATCTCAAATTGCCACGGTATTCCAAGGCCTATCTACTTGTCTCAGTATCAGAGGTTAGAATCAGGTTATATGGGTATTAACACTGGAGGTCATCCCATAAGGCATCAAGAAAATCTTGAAGTAACTACCATTTTCCAAAATGGCCATCTAGAGATAGAATGGGACTAGGAAGTTTTCCTAGAAGGAGATCTCACCAATGGACCAGCCAAGATTTCCAGGGACCTTCAATACCCTGTGTTTAACAGTCAGCTGACAGTGAAGGCAGCATGTACATTATTTAAGCAGACAGCTAGGGTCCAAGTCCCAATCCTTGCCAGTTGGTCTGGTTGGGTTACTTAGCTGCTCAATGCCTCCATTTTCTCATCTGGAAAATGCAGAAAAATTGAGATAACAGTGATATTCACAGTGTGGACATCCTGGTGAACAAAATGCTAAGATCCAAGTTGACATTCAGTGTCAGATATTAGAAATATTGCCACCCAGGTAGTTTCTACCGCCCAGGTAGTTACAACCCTACATTGTGTTGTAGAGGGGAAGGTCCAGGGAGGATTGGACAGAATGTAGAAAAAGGCAAACTATGGCAATGCTCAGGAGAGCAACTGCAAGATTTTAGCTTGAAAAACATTGAAAATAGCTTGTTAAAGCCTTTGTAGATAAAAATGTAAAATGTATGCAAATGTATGTGACTCACACAGAAACACATATCCATGGCCTCCCCACAGTCAGCTCCGGGTGTGACCATGAGGAAAATCCCCATGGTGTGGGGAGAGGGTCCAGGCAGTCTTGGTTGTTGTTGTTGTTGTTGTGAAGGGAACAATGCCATGGCCTCCCTAGGCTGATGATAAAGGATGGTTGCAGCTCATGCTCCTATTTCCTCCTCTCCTGGGTTCTGCCTGTGCCTTCTGAGGGTGTCATGCAGGAAGAAGAGAAGCCTGAGGCCCCTCTCCAGTCCTCCGTCTGCTTCCTTGGAGAGCCTACTTGCTCCCTCTCTCATCCGGGAGCTCTATTTCTGGAGCTTCTCATTGGAGATGCATGGCTCCCTCCCTGCCAAGCTCCAGGTGCCTGCTTGGCGCTCCCAATCTTATGTGCCAGTCAGAGATGGTGGGAGGGTGGCAGCTGAGCAGGGAGGAGCAGCAAAATGCAGCACTAGAGCCTGAACCAAGAGTGGTGGAGTGGGGGATGGAGAGCCAAGTAGACAGAGAGGGGCTCATGTCAGAAAATATGGGCAGCAGCCACCTGTAGAGGCTTCCACACCTCAGAGCATTTTCCCTAGCACCTCTCAGGTGCTCAACCCAATCCACTGTGAACTGGTGGCTACCATTTCCTTTGGGTAGCTATGGAGGCCTGTACTCAGGCAGCTTATGGGACAGGCTTCCTCTCAGCATTATGGTGAGGGTCTGCTTCTCCCCTTAAAAACCAGGTGTTTGTTTGGAATAATGAGGACTCCCCCCCACACCACCACCACAAAGTTCAGTGGATGCTAACACAACACTGCCTCCACAAAGGCCAGGGTAAGCTTAACCCCTTGTAAACTTTGGTAGAACTGGATCATGAAGGTTTTGCCCTTAAGCTGCCTGGGTAGGGGGTGAAGTGGGGTGAGGACTGTTCCACTATTAGAAATATCACTATCCTGGTAAATAAATAGTATAGTGTAGGGCTCCCTTGTGGGCCATGCTGCTTCCTTCCCAGGGAGTTCAGGAAAGGGTGTCAACCTCTGCTGCCCTAGACCACCCTAGCCCCACTCATCTCTTCAGTCACATCTCCAGCCTGACTACAGGACCAAATCTTTGGGAAGGTTGTCTTGGGTCCCATAGAATTGGCATGCATAAGGACCCACTCCCAAAGTCTTTACTGCTTTTGAGAGGGTCTTTTTTAGGAGGAATTTTGTCTGTTCTCTGAGGTATCTTGACCCCAGACTTCCCTCAACTTATACATGATCCTCCATACATGATAGGCCTCCTGTGTTGCCTCGAGAGATGCCCAAAGAGGGCTCCTGGAGTTTCTCTTCCTGTTACTCCGAAGGGGCACTTCTTAGAGAGTGTCGTTCCTCCTCTGACCCTTGTTGCTCTCTCCCGCCTTTCTCCAGCGCCGCCCCCTGGTATGTAGGGCGGGAACAGATGCACTTTAAGGTCAAGGGTGGTTGACTAGACGAGGAGGCACTGTCAAGGTTTGGAAGTCAACAGTCCTCGGGTGGCGGAGCCTAACCGCAGGCGCACAGGACATTAACCCCGTCAGCGCCACTCCCCAGGATCGCCTAGGGGAGGGGCCTGGCGGCCGAACCAACCCCAAAACTGCGCTTAGAGATCCTGGGGTGGCAGGTGATGTCACCCCTGCGGGCCCATAGGTCTTCCCGCGGCACCTAGTCCTCGGGTTCCCAGAATTCTGCTCAGCCCCAGGAGGGCAGGAAGGAGAGCCTGGGTCTGTGCCGCAACCCAGAAACCCAGCCTGACCACTCCTCGAGCTCGGACTCGCGACGCTCTTTACTGGGCGTCGGTGTGGCCAGGGACTACTGCCCACACACCCACCGGGTTCGGAGGCGTGCTGCGGCTGGGGGTGGGGGCGCGCCGGAGCCTCACGCGGATTGGTCGCGGCCCCCGCTCCCCGTCCCTGGGCGCCGCGTAGCCCGGGGGAAGTTGCTAGTTGGCGGGCGGGCTGCGGGACCGTGGCGCGGGCATCTGCAGCAGTGCTCCCACTGGCCGAAGCTGCCCGAAGGGTTCCAGGGAACAGCTGCCCGCCTTCGTCTTCTCCCTAGCATCTCCGGCTTTTTCCTCCCAGCTACCTGTTTCCCTGCCTCCCTGCCTCCACCCTGCGCTTGGCAACTTCGGTCTCCGGGTTTGGCCGCTCCTCCCGGCTCCCAGCCCGCCTGCCCGCGCCCTCCCTCCTTTGTTGTGAGATGAGGGTCGGGTTTCCGATCTGACAGAGCCGCCGCCGCGCGGAGCCGCAGGCATGGAGCCGCTCAGCCACCGGGGCCTGCCGCGCCTCTCCTGGATCGACACCCTGTACAGCAGTACGTGTGCGCTCGGGGCGGGGAGGCCGGGCGGGAAGGGGCTCCGCGCTTGACAAGGCGCCCCGACGGCCCCGGGTCCCGGGTGCTAGGCTTCTCTGGGAGCTCGGCGTCGGCTGGGGGCCGCGGGCATCATCCACTAGGTACGCTGCGGGCCGGGAGACGGGAGAGCTGCATGGGATCCCCGTAATCGTCTGTAGGTGAGGTCCCCGAGATTGGCTGCAGGGTCCCCAGAGCGGACTTCAAGGGGGAGGGAGGTAATGGACAGACCGGGCTAGGGAGCTGTTTTACCCCCTCCCACCTGTTGTGTAATCCAGCCCTCTCCAACCCTCTGGGAGATGGGAGCGCCCTTTTTAGGGTGCTACCTCGGCTCCCTGATTATTAGCTTCTCTGTCCACGCTGAAGCAGAAAGGCCATTTTGGGAAGTCCTTGGCACTCAACTTTGCCACCTCAGGGATATTCCGAGGCTGATGTGTGGTTCGGGGCGAAGGTGGGATTGATTGGGTTGGAGGAGACCGTAAGTGCAGATCTCACTGGGGCCTTTTGGATGAAGAAGCTGAAAACCCCCGGTTCAGCAGTCTTCCCTGCCATCTCTATCACCACCCCCAGCCTCATCATCCCCGCCCCCCCCCCCATAAAAGGGGTGGGGAGCCCTTCTCGGGCTCTCCACCCCCTCACAGCTCCCAAATCTGCCTGGATCATGTGATTGCTCTTCCTTGGCCGCGGGGGATGTGTAACTGATCACTGGAACTTCCTGGGCACTTGGACTAAACCCGGAGCGCTGTCACCACCCCCACCCCGTGTGGCTTAGGTGGCTAAAACGGCACCGCCTCTTCTCCCCACCCTTCCCTGAGACACCGTGTCCAGATGCTTTCTCCAGGTGCGGGAAGAGGGTCCTGCCGGCCTCTGAGGAAGATAGTAGATTGCACCCTTCCTAATCCGCTTGACTGGTACTCTCCCAGCTCAGAGTCCTGAAGCAGGAGTCCAGGAGGCAGGTGGAGCCAGGTTTTGAGTCTGGACACTGGATACCATACAAAAAGGACATTTTTATTGCTTTTTTTTTTTTTTCAAGGACATATTTAAGGGTCCTGGCTTTAGTTCCTTGATAACAGTCATATTGGGAGGAAGGGAAAGGAGATAGCTTGAGTCTCAAGGTCTTGTCCTGAAGGCTGTGCAGTACCCAACACCCAACCTCTTCTCTCTGCATCCCCTTGAGTCCTGTTTTATTCTTCATATCTCCTCCCCCCACCGCCATCCTACTTTCTTTGCTCGCCTCCTCCCAGGAGCTCTCCTTGTGATGGTTCATTCTGCTTTGGTTTTTCAACATCAAAGGGGCAAAGCTGGATCCCCTGGGTTCCATCCTGGGCCAAGCACAGCCACTCCATCTGCTCCTTTCCCTGCAGAGGTCAACTTCATTGGGTGAGGGTTAGGACCCAAGGTTGTGTGACGTGTATGTATGTGTGTCTGTGTGAATGGGGACACACATCTGTTCAGAGCCCAGATGCAGATCAGCTCCTGATCTGCAGGAAGGATTAGTGACCTCTGCTTAGCTGTGCTTTTGCAAAAAAAGTCATAACAATGCCTCACATTCACATGCTGCTTATATTCCTGGATATTTCTGGCTTTTTGCAAAACCCAGTATTGGTTTCTGTTTCCCAAAGCATAGACTCCTATGGAAACCCATCTCTGGCTTTCTGTCCATGCTGAAGAAGACCCACCCCCCAACACACACACCTGATTATTTCCAAGTGACCCTCTCCCATACCCAGTCTGGATTTGAGATGCAAAATTTCCTGAGGCCTCTTTGGGATATTGTAAACCAGCCCTGACTCAGGCAGGCTGGCATTTGAACTGTACCCTGGTGCTGCCCCCATGGCCTCTGGACCTCTGGGACAGCTGGATGATGAGGTTGGCAAGGGACAGTGACTTGGCAGCAATGTAAGGAGTCCCTGCCTCACTCTTCAGAACAGCTTATTTGAGAGCCCCATCGCATGAGGCTTCCTGGGGAGGTGCTGTGTAGTCATGTTTGGGCTGTAAGCCATCAAGTTTCCTCTTGACAAGAGCCTAAATTAAAACAAATACCCAGTCTGTCATTTGCCTGGCAGCATGGTTTTGTGGCTCCCAGAGGAAGTTCCTTTGCCTCCCAAGAAGCTGTTTGCTTATGAGGCTCCCAATCCTGAGATGATAGGTCCCTACAAATGCCAGATCATCAGAAATTGTAAAGGGTATGCACCCAGGGCAACCAGTGTGACTTCTGAGAGATGTGAATGATACAATGATAGAGGCTCAACGTTAGCATTGCTCCCATAACCAGAGCATCTCCTGAGCACCTACTGTATGCTAGGTACTTTCTACCACTCTCACCAAACCTCACAACTCTGAACTCACAGATTAGGAAATGGAGGCCCAGTAAACTTAAATTATTTTACCCAAGGTCACATAACTGATAAATGACAGAGCCAGAATTCAGATGATATCCAAGGACTGTGAAGAGGACTTTGAGCTTCAGATATGCCTGAGATTATTCAAGATATTGAATTGTAACATGGAATAGGAGACACTTGTCTCTTCAGTTCTCTGTCCCAAAATTCTCCCAAAAATGGTCCAACAGGGTAAGTGGCTTCAATGATCCTGACCCCAACCTGTCCCTGATCTCTTTCAGGAGGGACCTAGAACCCAGGAAGGAATGGCTGAAGCTCCATCTGCAGCCCCCAGGAGCTCTCTACTCCTAAGGTGCCAGACTGCACACCAGGGCCTTCTTGATTTTGGAATTGTCAAACTCTTTCAGCATCTGTGGCAGGAAGAGTGTGTCCACTTTATCACAAGTTGATGGTCATTAGAGAAGGGGTAGATGTCAAATCCCTTCTCTCCCTTATAGTGGAAGTCCTGAAGGGCTGGAGTAATGATGATTTGTCTGACTCAAGGATGTGAGTTAGATCCCAACTTCCAGTGGGATCTGGGACTGATTGAAGCAGAGTCCTCTATTTCTGGTAAACTGGAGTAGCAGATGAGGGTTTCAGCCATCCCAAATTCCTATCTTTACTATTTTTTTCCTGCATGAATATAATAATGCCAACTTCATTCCTTAATACCTTGTGTAGCTTCTTTTCCCTAGGGCTGGTGTGATTCTCCGTGGGCTATTTTCTTCTTAACTTCTCTTTCACCAACCACACTTTCTTTTCTTTCCTTTTTTTTTTTTTTTTTGAACCAGGGATTGAACTCAGGGACACTTGGTCACTGAGCCACATTCCCAGCCCTATTTTTGTATTTTATTTAGAGACAGGGTCTCACTGAGTTGCTTAGGGCCTCGCTAAATTGCTGAGGCTGGCTTTGAACTCTCAATCCTCCTGCCTCAGCCTCCCGAGTCGCTTGGATTACAGGCGTGCGCCACCACGCCCGGCTCCAACCACACTTTCTGTTAGATGCTCAACACTTCTTAGTTGTCTTCTATACCATGGGGTAGGACTGGACTAAAAGTTCTGTGAAGTAACCCAAAAATGAGGGGTGCTCTGAAACTTTCTGTGTCCTTCCAAGTGGAGACAGCCTTCCAAACAGGTCTGGATTGAGACATTTGTGCTCTAGGCAGTCTTGTCATTTGGCTCCTTTTCAAATGGTCTGGATTTTTTAGAAGAGGGGTTGAGGGCTGTATTTCATATCTCTTCCTTTGCTATTTCAACCTCTTTGTTTTTGTTCTGAGTAATTCAGTTCTGATCCCAAACATACCTATCCCACTAAGCCAAGCAAAAACCTATAGTTTCTTGGACCTCATAGAAGGCAGAACATGACCATCGGTAGTTATAAGAATCCTGCCTTTTGGAGCTAATGTCTCTTACTCCATGTAGCATTTCCAAGGGATATTTCAGTCTCTCATGATATTTTCATGCCCCTTATAGACTGAGTCCTTATCCATAGGCCAGGAAAGTATTTGAGGCTGTGGGGATACAAACACATCTCCAGATGACCATGAGCCTGCCTCAGTTTCGTCTTAGTGCTACGATTGGCACACCAAGGGCCGAGCCACTGGCAATGTGTGAATTTCGTCAGAGCAGCTCACTCAGCCAAGCCACATCAGACGGCTCCTGATGTGCCAGCGAACACCTGCAGATGGATGCTTTCTTGTGCTCTGAATAGCCCCAGTAATTTATTCCTTGTTGTTAACTCCAGCCCATAATTGTCATGGTTGTTGGAGTCTCAGAGGTGGGGCTGGCAGAATAACTAAGTCATCTGCTCAGAAAAACTTTTTGTTGTTGTGATTATTACTGTTGTTGTTCTTTGGGAAAAGGAAGAAATGACAGGAACATTTTGTAAGAATTAGCAAGAAGATACTCTGGGAAGGTGGTTAAGGGGGGATGACAAGAAAATTCACTCTGCCTTTCTGGGGGGTAGAATGAAAGATTGGGCTCTTCTCTGTCTGAGATACAATTTGTTTCCTGAGGTGGTTCTTGAACCTTCCTTGTGCCTACTCCTCTATAAAGTGAGGCTAAGATGTCTCTAATGGATGTTATATGGATTAATTAGTTAATGTTTACAAAGTGCTTTGAAGATTAGTGCTGTTGAACTGCTCAGCTGTCCAGCTTGTCACATTGTCACAGTCCTCACTCTTGAACAGGGATCCTCTTGCAGATGAGTTTGGAAGGGGCTGGAAAGGTGACAAGGGGATGGGTAGGAACAGAGAATTGGACCAGATTGCCTCTGTGTGTGTGTGTGTGTGTGTGTGTGTGTGTGTGTGTGTCTTGGGGACTGAACCCAGGGCCTTGAACATGCTAGGTGAGTGCTCTACCACTGAGTCACACTCCCAACTTTTTAGGAGGTTCCTAGCTCAGTGCTCAGGTATAAACCCTTGATAGTTTTTGGTTGCATGAGTATGAGAGAGAAGTTCTGAGTCCTTGGCTCCTTTAATTCTGCACTCTACCAGAAATCCTAGAAACTTGTTAGCTGGCCCATTCACAAGTTTCCTAGCGTGTGGATTTGGTAATTGTAATAGCTTGTAGTGGAGTGGAGACCCCCAAGGGAGTCCTGCTTTTCTAGGGCTTGTGATTGGAAGGCTTCATTGCAGCGTTTCCTGCTGCAGCTGTTTGATTCAGCTGGAGCCCTTTGAGGGTAATCTAGAACTAGGTAGCTTTAGGCAGATTCAGGACAAATCAGTAGCCTGCCACCTTCAAGGCCCTTGGCGGTGGCAGGCTAAGGAGATGCTCAGGCTAATCACTACCATGTTCTACCTACAGGGTCTCAGCACTTTCCACTGAGGTCTGCTTGTACCAGTGGGAGAAGAAGCCTGTGCGTCCAGCCTTCTCTATCACAGTCTCCAGGGCTGCAACCAAAGAGGCTGTTTGGGGGGTTAGGGACTTAGCTCAGTGGCAGAGAGCTTGCCTAGCATACACAAGGCCCTGAGTTCAGTCCTCTGCCCTGGGGGGAGGGGTGGAAGAGTGAAAAGGCTGTTTTTGATGTGTGACCTTGGCCTGACTCAGCTTGCATTACTCAGGGTAAAATATGGTCATTTAGAGCCATGGTGCCCCCGGTTGGGAATATTCCACTATCTCTGAAGCCTGGGGAGAACCTTGCCACAGACCGGATGGGGAAGAAGAAAGAAATCAGGACGTGGGGCAGAGAAGAGTCCCCCATGCGAGGTTGAGGATAGATACCCAATCCTCCCCCTTCCTAAAGCATTTGGCAAAGAGACCTTCAAGGCAGGACTAACTGGTACTATGACCATTTGTAGATGGGCTGCCAGTTCTCTGTCCCCAGATTCAGACCCAATTTGGTTTCCCTCAGTTTTCTGCCCCTATACTTAATTCCTGACTTCTCCTTCTGCCCCTCCTTCCCTACCACACATCAGGACAAAAGACGAATATGAGTTTATTGACTATACAGGAAGTATCAGGGTAAGTCTGGCCTTCAGGAGATGGGGCTAGATGAAATGAGTTCTGTGGGGACCAGTTGTTCAGGTGCCATTCTGTTCTTCCATGTCTCTGCCTTACTCTGCTGGCTTCATATCTGCCTAAACCATAGGTGACATGGTAGATGCAATTAGGTGAGAAAGGTCTACAGAAGGAGTTGGGTGGTTAGGGGCCTCAGGTGGACCAGGGCTGATGGAGCCCAAAGTCCTTGTCACTCTAGGCATGGTGGCCTTTGGCCTCTGCATATGCCAATAGAGCTTATGCTGCCTAGACAAACCCAGGATCGACTGGGAATCTGTGGGTTTACTTAGGTCAATTGGGGAAGGATGTGTCTGTAATTACCTTTATGGGATTGAAGGTTGATCCTGTTAGTGTGCTGGGCTAACCCCTTCCTCCTGGGTATTGCCTCCTAGAGAGCAGCAAGGGTTTAATGGATCAAGATTGTGAAGGCCAAAGATGTTGTGTAATTAAGCCTAGTTATCTCCCTGGCTGGGGGACATGAACTCCCCATAGCAGCAATTGATTTCCTTGTTTGTGGTTACCCCCAGCTAACTCTGCATTATCCTGGGTCTAAATAGCCTGCAAGCCATCTTTTTGAGTGAGTCTTTCTCTTCAAGGCATAATTTGGGGAGAAAGACCCCTTTGAGAATTTTAGGATCAGGGTGGCAGTGTCTTCTGAGTGATAGTATATGTGTGGTCTTTGAGGATGGTATCTGTTTTCTGCAGAAGAACAGAGAAACCTCATCCTTGGGTCTCCCAGAACCACTGGGCCCCATAAAAAGAAATCCATCAGTCCTGCTAAATTCATAGAAAATAGATTTTTCTGTTTGTTCTAGAAAGCATGGAAGCAAACTTTAATCATCTCTACTCTGTGCCAGATGTTATGTTAGGTTTTATTATCATAAAACCCCAAAAAGGATACCTTTTTTCATCCCCTGTTTATAGATGAAGAATCCAAGACTGAGATGGTCAGTTACTGCTGAAGTTTTCCCAGTTTTTGCTGGGCCAAACCTGAGGTCCCTCTGACCCTATGGCCCACTCAGCTTCCAACAACAATAATGATTCTAGCCAAGGCCAGTTGAGCACCTCCTGTGTGCCAGCTTGGGCCTAGGTGCTTCATGTGTTATCGCCTGTCCCTATCTCATGAGACAGGAATTGTTTTCTCGATTTGATGGGGGAGGAAACTGGGACTCAGGGAAGTTAAGAATTAATTTAAGGTCATGGAGCTGGAGCACAAGCCAGGCATTGGGCATCAGGTTTGCCTGACTCTTCACTGTGCTGCTTTCTCCCACACTCTGGCCTTTCACAGCAGCACATTGAGGGCCTCTTGGCAACTGGTATTTCACTGAGGTTGATTGATCTGGTTCATCTCTAGCCAGAATGACAACTATGAAGACTGTATCTTGACTCCCTCCCAACCCATGGTATGTGGGCAGCTCTCAACCCCCAAGTGTCCTGTTAGCACCCACCAACCCGATGCCTCTTCTATTTCAAGATATTCTCCCTACAGGCACTCAGAGTCCATATCTCAGCATTAACCGTGTTCCTGGGATTATTGGCAAGGAGCACTGATTATTAATGCAAGAAAGAATAGGCTTTGGAGGCTGGACTGGGGTATAGTTAGTGCCCAGTTTCCAGAGCAAAGTGGGGCCAAAGGCAAGGAAGTGGGAACTGGAGGAGAGGACTTGGCAAAGCCCAAGTGTGCTGGCCCTGCTTTTGGGCTTTTAAAATTCACCTCCACAGTTTCAGAAGAAAAATAGAGAGCCCTCAACCATAAATCAGGCCACTGAGAACCGAAGTTCCTTGCCCAGGCTTAGAGCCGGTTGGGCTAAGATCTGGCTGCTATGTCTGAACTCACCCAGGGACAGCATGTTAACAATGGGTGGCATGGTGTAGCTCCTCCAGTCCCACTCCCCTCCTCTGCTAAGGCTCCTGCAATTCCAGAGAGCCCCTTCTGAGACCATAGTCCTCTGGGAGAAGTCCGAGCCTGGGTGGCTTATAGCATAGCAGACCCCACCTTTAGCTGGGGTCAAAAAGGCCCAGTCAAGATCAGAGACCCCGTTTCACCAAAGGTATTTGGGTAGTGAGACTAAGTGAGGAAGCCTCCCTTGAGCTGAAACCAAATCAGGAGGATAAAAGAGTGGGGGAGGTGCACCACACCCACCTCCATTCTTTTCCTTTCCTCTTGCTCAAAATTTCAGGAGCTGCTCATTTCCTTCACTGAGTCATCAATATTTTTAGGAGCCCCCCGGTTGGTTGGGTATGACCCGTGAGCCACTCCCTCCTAGTCATATGTCATTTTTAGGGAAGCCTATGTGGAATCTCAATTGTCTCTAGGACCATAGTTACTCCTGATTCCTCCTCTCCTCACACCATCCTGAACCTGGCTGCCTCAGCCTCCTCCCTCCTTTGGCTCCACCTCTGCTCCTGTCTCCCAGCCCCCATTCCCATGCCCACCCATGGGTTCTGGAATGTAGCAAAGGCTTAGCCTTGACAAGCTCCCTCCTCCAGGTACCACCCTGTGATGCTCCCCACTCCTCACCCACATAGAGAGCATCCTCCTGCTATTCCCGCCCTTGCGCCCCACCCCCCATCACTTCCTTTCAAGGAAAGAGCCCTCTCTCAGGGATGACTACTGACTCAAGGCTGCCCAAGCCCAGGAGAGTTGAGAGTCCAGGAAGGCAGATCCTAATAATGGGGGAGTACTGTCCTTTGAAAAAAGGCATGTTGTCCCTTTAGTGCTTCTCCCTAGTTCTTTC
>JAJEJO010050486.1:438-11616 GCA_020662805.1 Glaucomys volans
AGTATGGGGATTTTTAAAATATTTGATACCTAAGCTAATAGTGATTTGATTCATCAACTATTTAATTGCTATGTATGCCAATTTCTCACTTGTCAAAAAGTTTGACAGTTTGCAAGATTAGGGTGGCTATTTAATGGAATAATTTATGTAAAACTCCAATGACTATGCCTACCATTGAATAGAGTTTTTCAATTATTAGGTATTGATGATGATGATGATGATGATGATGATGGTGATGGTAATCATGGTAACAATGGTGATAACTGTCTCCATATCAATAGATGCACCAGAACTAGGACTTTTAAGAAGTTACCTTGATGCAATTTTTTTGTTTTATATGGCCAAAATTTTCTTAGCTTTCAGATAATCATATTATCTTGGTTACAATCTGAAAAATATAGATTTTATGCTATATTCAATGGGGGGGTCATCTTTTATATCAGTGGAAGAAAGAAATATGGTGAAACCTGTGCTTGGCAAAGAGAAATTTAGTGGTATGATGGAGTCTGTGTCACAGTGAAAAATTAGAGAACCATTCCATATGCATACTCTAAGAATAAACTGGATTTTCATACTGTGCTCCACTGGGTTTCTGCAATGCCTTCCTTCACATTTCTACTTAGGGAAATGTTAGCCATTTATTTAAGGCCTTGTACAAATGGCAACCTCTTTGTCAAGATGTTAAGTCTGCATCACCTTGAAGAGAACAGGCATGGTTGGACCAGAAATAAAAGAAAAGTACACTTCTTTATGATATAGACACACAGGCCAAACATAGCATGTTACACATTGTAGGGGCTTAATAAGAAATATCCATTTTTGGAGAAAACAAACCACGCCCAATTATAATGGTGATATAAAATGATAGAATACGTTACTTGGCATCCTTGGATAAAAGGAAGTAAATTCTCATTGGAAAGTTTCTTTTTACATTTCTTCACTAACATATTTAAGTGATTATCTTTATCTCATTAATTCTTTAGCAAATATACTATTTATATGTTTATAAAAAGAAATTATTTTATAGAAAAGCAGTACAATTGATACTGAGCTTACTTATTCTAACATTTCTAACAATCTCTGGGAAATAAGATATTTTACCATCATAACTCATCAGAAGAGATTAATTTCAATGCTTGTTTTGTTATTGCAAAGTAAGCCACATCATTAATTATATCATAGTTTCACATAGTGAAATTCATTTACTGAAGAGAGATTTACTGCTGTGGTTTGAAATTTCCCTCCTGAACTTATGTCGAAATTTTACCGGCATGGTAATTTTAAGAAATGGAAACTACAGGAGTTGATTAGCTCATAAGTACTCTACCTTCATGAATGGATTGCCATAGGAAGGGGGAGTGGGTTAGTTATTGAAAGACCAACTCTATAAACGTGAGCTCTCTCTTTCCTCTTCCCCACCCTATGTGACTATGAAAGGGAGCTCTTCTCCTCATCCTCCTACCCTTTGTCTCTTCAGTACTACTGGTCTCTCTGCCAAGTTCTATTACAGCAGAAATCTCTCACCAGATATACCCCCTAAATCTTAGATATCCCAGTCTCCAAAATCAGGATTCAAATAAACTTGTCTTGGTTATGCTTTACCCAGTTCATAATATTCTGCCATAGCTGCATCACTGAGGATCAATAAATCAGGCATAACAGAAATTAGAACAAAGGAGTGCCAATAACAGAGGTCCAAATTGATTTTATTTCTGTTATCTTTTTATGTATAAAGCAGACAAAAGGTTCTGGTTTTGGAATCTCAGCAGTGTGAGTATGACTCTGGGTCCCACCAACTCTGAGGATCTCTGTGACTTGCAGAAAGTGGTCTTAAAATTAGACTTGATATGCTCACAAATGCTCAATGGGAATAACAATAACATTTATTTCACATAAAAATGCTAATCTTATGAGTCAATTGTCTTGGATTTTCCAAGCACTGAAAAATCATTAACCTCTGTCACTCCTTTCCCTTTTTCTCAGATGAAACTATTCACTTTCCACTTGCATCAGTCATCCAACATATTGTATAAAAAATTTGCTCCACTAAATGTAAAACTTCCTCATATACAATGGAATACTACTCAGCCATAAAGAAGAATAGTATTATGGCATTTACAGACAAATGGATGGAATTGAAGATTATCATGCTAAGTAAAACAAGCCAATCCCAAAAAAACAAAGGCCAAATGTTTTCCCTGATAAGTGAATGATAATATAAAATCTGGTTGGGGGGATGGCGGATGAGAGAATGGAAGAACTTTAGATTATGCATAGGGAAATGAGAGGCAGAGGGGGTGCGGGTATGAAAAATGGTAGAATGAGAGAGACATCATTACCTTATGTACATGCATGATTAACAATAATGATATGAATATCCATCATGCACAACCATAGAAATCAAAATTTGTAACCCGTATGTGCGTAATGAATCAAAATGAAGTCTGTAAAAAATTTTCTAAAAATAATAAAAAAAATTTGCAAGCAGGTTTCTTAAAATCTGCAAGTATTCTTTTCAAAGTCTCAATATCCATTAGCGCAATGCCATACACAAAAAAGTTGACCCAGAAATATTTGATTTTTGAATTATCAATAGCAAATATGAAATTCTTCCACTGTGGTATTTTTATTACCAACCTCTTCAATTTATAGACATAACTATTGCAGGTGCCTCATAATAAATATAAATGATTTACTTATTTATTTATTTATGTAGTTGAGATAAACCTAGAACTCAATGATGATTTGGAAAAGGATAAATGTTATTTGTTCTACCTGAACACAAAGACAGGGAATATTTCTTTCACCAAAATTATTTCATTTGCCCATCATTTAATTTGTCATTGATATAATGCTTACTCTGTGCCAAGCAGTGTTTTAAGCAACAAGATTTTTTACTTTAATAATCTTAAAAAAATCTAGGAGGCATAGGTATTACTACAATTTTTCGTTGATGAGAAATTTGCAACATAGAGATTAAATGAATAGCCTGCTGAAGATCCCAGAGCTTCAAAGCCAGGCGAGGTTTTCAGTTTCTGCTTTCCTAACCATGATGTCATCACTATCCTCTTGAAATATGAAATGTAATTCTTCTAATATTTGTTATATATATATTTTGAAGTTGAAATAAGGATCTCTGATGGGAGAATTTACTTTTACTCAGCACTGACAGCAACAGAATGTATTTCGTCTACAAATCTTTTTCCAAGGTTATCGGTTCTCATTTTGCTTAGGTGCTTCAGCAAATCTTGCTTCATTTCACCACAAGATACATGTTAGGAATCATTCAGAATCATTTAGAAATGCTCAATGGTGAGCACATGCTATCTGAGATTGCTCCTGCAGCAAATCCTCCGTTATTGAATTTATTTGAAGTTATCATATATAAAGTCAGCACCATTACCAACATAGAATATATTCATTTTCTCATGTTTCACTTACTTTCCACATACAAGGGCGTTAAGATGAACTATTAAGATAGGATTCTGATATACACTGCTTCAACAAATTGCTTACTTGTAATCTAAATAAAAGACTTCTGCTTTTGGTTATCACAAATGTGCTTAATAAAATCAGTGAAGTGAAAATAGATTTTCTTTTCAATGTTGTTTTATACAGAAGTAGGAAAAGACAGTACCAAAAAAAATTGATTACATAGACCACCAATGCGCTGAAACTGAGGGAATTAAGAATGATGTCATTCAGGAAGAAGAGAGATTGTTCCAGAAGGAACATCTTAGAAGCAAAAGGAAAGATGACTCTTTTCTAACTTCCCTTAGTATGACAAACAACGTGCCGTAAGAGATGCACAGGAGAAAATTTAACATGCAATGGATGCCTTGAGGCATTTGTGAACTTAAGCTTACATCAGAATTGCCTGAAGGACAAGCTATATATAAATTTGTTATAATCTTCTGGGTCCAATTCTCTTCTAATTTCATCTGGGACATCCAAGCAAGGCTTTCCAAAGGGAGTGGGATGAATTAAGTCCTCTTGTCTCTGTCTCATTTTTTAATTTCTGTTTTTTTCTGATTTTTTTTTCTAATTTCTTTAGCCCCTATACTCATATTAAAGTTATAAACTCTTTCTTCTGTGACTGGTTCTTTGAAAGCTTACATATCTTTTTAAAAATGATTTTTAAATTATTTATTTATTTTTACAGACTTCATTTTGATTCATTGTACACAAATAGGGAACAATTTTTCATTGCTATGGTTGTGCATGATGTAGATTCATACCATTCATGTAATCATACGGGTACATAGGGTAATGATGTCTGTCTCATTCCACCATCTTTCAAGCAGTCTAAAAGTGAGGTCTTTGAAAGCATCAGCCCAAAACATATCCCTATAGCTGGTGATATTTAAACCCACAAATTACATTTAAAAAATATAATGATATATGTTCTCAAATAAAATCAACTTTATTGGGGTCTAATTTACATCTGTCACACACAACCTTTTAGGTGTGCAAAGGCATCAGTTTTGTCAGATGTATGTGCTCATGAAATGGCACCTCGATCACAGTGTAGAACATTGCACCTTCAGCAATAGCTCTGCATGTTCCTTTGTAGTCCATCCTCTTCCCCAGGTCTTGCTGATCACTGAGCTACTTTTATCTTCTACAAGTGTTGTATAAATAGAATCATAGGGCATATAGCTTTTCACTTCTGGCTTCTTTTCTTAGCATAATACTTTGAAGGGCTCAGAAGATAGCTCAGCAGAACACTTGCCTATTATGTACTGGGTTCTGTACCTAGCACTGAAGAAAAAAAAAAAATACTTTTAATACTGTTAGGGTTAATCCATACTGATGTAAGTGCCGTCAGTCTTCTTTATTGCTGAGTAATATTCAACTGCATACATGAATGTCAATTTCTGTATCAATTAAGCAGTTTAAGAACTTTGGATAATTTTATGCATTGGATAATTACGAATAAAGCTGCTATGTATATTTACAGTATACTTCTGTGTTGACATATTTCTCTTGGATAAATTATTAGGTATAAGAATTATAGTTGCTCTGAATCGTCATAAATACTTGACATTATCTTTTTCTTTCTTTTAATCTTTCTTTTGGCCATTCTCATAATGTGTGGTGGTGTTTAATTTTGGTTTTGATTTGTCCTTATATATAGCTAATGATTTTATTCAGCTTTTCATATGTTTACTTGCTATTGATACCTCCTCATTGACAAAGTCTAAATGTTTTATATCATGTGATGTTTTCAATTTCTGAGGTACTAGAGGAAGAGAGAAATACTTAAAAATTATTTTGCTAACGTTTATCTTCTGTTTCAAGTTTAATTGAGTGTTTTAAAATCCAAAAGACAACTACCATTAATTAGCATTACATTGTTCCAACAAGTAATACAGATCTAAATAGCGAAAAGATTCAAAGTAGAAATGAAGTTTCATATCAGATATCAGGAAAGAATGTATTTAAAACTTTAACAATTAATGAAAATTGGTCAGTTATAATCACAAAAATTGCAAGCAAATTACTACATTCTTCACCATATAAGAATAGAGCTTGACAAGTAAAAACAATGTTTCAAGCATTTCACACTAATCTGCTTCAAATTCTCCCCTTAGGAGTGACCCTGGGAAACTCTCTGAACTTCTTTGGAATTAGATGTCGAATAAAAAGCAATATAGTATGATCCATTTATATTGTGTCTTATGAAATACATAAATACCTACAGTATATCATAAAATAGTTCATTATTGAGAATAAATTCATTATAAGCACTAATCAAATATTAAATTATTATTTGTAATCAAATATTAAGTATTTGTGGTATGAGTAATTTTGGAGATATACATGGAATTATGCCATTAAAATGATCAATTATGTAACAACTATGTTTATATTCACTCTTTTTGAAAATGGTGATTATGATTGTGTTTAAAAGACACAAGTCTTTTAAAAATATAATCACTTACTAGACTAAATATTGATACTCAAATATTGCTGCTGTATCTTTTTATTCATACAAAATGGATAAAACTGGAGAATATCATGCTAAGTGAAATAAGCCAATCCCAGAAAACCAAAGGCAGAAGGTTTTCTCTGATATGTGAACACTAACTCACAATAAGGGAGCCAGTAGGGAAGAATAGAAGCAATTTGGATTAGACAAAGGGGAATGAAGGGATGGGAGAGGGAATGGGAATAGGAAAGATAGTAGAATGAATTGGACATTACTATCCTATGTGCACATATGATTACATGACCAATGTAATTCTACATCATTTACAAACAGAAGGATGAGAAGTTATACTCCATATATATATGGAGTGTATATATATATATATATATATATATACACACACATATACATATGTACATATATATACACACACATATATGTATATATATAATGTCAAAATAAATTCTATCACACAAAAATAAATAACAATAAAATAAATGAAACTCCTAAAAATAAAATAAAATAAATGACTTCTGGAATCACAAAGTTTAGTCATACTCAATACATAATTAAAATAAATTGATAAGTAGGAGAAACCTAAAATGGAATGCACACAGTAACAAATTTGGAAATCAATGTTTTTGCTTTATATCATAAGGCTAAAGAATAAGAAAACTGTATGCAAAAAACATATTATTTAATACATATGAAAATTACTACTCCCTCAGTAGGGCATAATTCTGCTTCAGAGTAGTAGACATAACATTTGTGGGTCATATTCAATGTTGCCATCAGAAACAAATTCATATTCTCATAAGTAATAAAAAATAAGAAAGCCCTAATTTGTGTAATATTGTGGGCAAATAATAATGAAATCCTAAAGAATACAGGGAAAGTAGTTCATCTATTCATTTTTCTCTACTCATTTTCTAACCCCTTAACCCCTTATGTGAAGTACAAATAGTATTCTCTATTTGCTGAATGGTATTCAAACTGAAATTATGTTTTTCCCTTTAATTAAAATGATCAAACTGAAAGAGGAAGGACAGATACTAAACATAAGACTAGAAAGAGTGAGAGTGAAATTGGGGAATAAAAAGAGAAAAATTTCGACAAAATCTTAGTGAGACTTATTAGAAATTTTGCCTTATCCTGTTATAGTAAACATTCATTGAACACTAAGCATGTGCTATGAGCTTCTGTACACAGGTTAACAGACTGCCAGGGCATTCCAATGGGGAGCACAGGTAGACTGTGAGATATTCCACAAAATAGACAACTGCAAGATAGACTGTACAAGAGGCATGCATTAAAAGTATTATTGAGCTTGCAAAAAGTCTCAAAGGCAAACGCACACATATGCACAAACACTCACACACTGTTAACGTAACGCACTTAAACAAAGAAGTTGAGCTACTATGGAAGAAATGACAAGTATTAATAACAGAGTATCAAGATTTCAGCCACATAGGCAATCCCATTACTAACCTGGTGGTGCTTAAAATGATCTTTTTGTTATTTTAATACTGTCCACACTTTATTCTACCTAATTTACATAAACAGCTTCATAAAAGATTATCTATCATTCTTGAAAGAATGACTGAACAGTTTTACATGGTTCAAGAATAATGACTTCAATATATCAAAATCAGCCTATGTGTTTTGCTTATGTGTCCACAATGTAGAACTCAATATTAATTGCCTAGTACAGAGGACAAAATCTATATGATGTATAAGAGACGCTTACACATAAAAACCTATTGATTTCCAGAGCTTGCCTCCACTTTCATTATTATTTGGAAAGTCAAGCAATAATTTAATGCATGTACTCACTTAAAAATTTTTTCTCAACATCTACTAAGCTACTACTGTGTCTAGACCCTATTCTTGTTTATGGGTATACATCATGTAACAAAATAAACATTAGAACTTGAACTTCATTGGGATTGAGACAGGTTGCAACAATTTTAATTCACCAACTACAGCATGATATTGGGTATATATTATAATGCAATGAATACCATGAAAAAATTACAGTAAGGCAAGGGAGGATGGAAATGCTGAGAGAACTAGAGTTAAGGACAACAGAAATCCACCTATGCTATAAGGGATAATCTATTTTCAATATTTGGCTAAACTCTTTATGTTCTAGAAGACCACGTTGGTATAGGGTTAAGAAAAAGTCCTCAGAGACCTAAATTACAAAACCTGTAAGTATATTTCTGATATAAAGCACAATTATGATTCTAAAATTCAAGATTTATTCTATTCTAACCACTCATTCTATTCTAACCCATCAAACCTCCGCAAAATATGTTTAAAATGAGCAATTAAAATTCAGTACCTCAGATGCATGAATAGTAGAAAAATTTGAAGCTACGTATGATACATTAGAAAAAATAGTATAAATGAAAATTCTAAAAAATGTTCTTAGAAGGCTTGATTATCTATAGGATTGTGAGGGGTATTGGGTAGAGTAGACTCACGTGAGTTTAGATCCTAAAACTAATTTTTCTATTAGAAATTTCCATTTAGTTTATAGTTCTTATGAACTGCAAAGTGCACTGAATTTGGCAACTGTAAGACAATTTCAAGAGCTGTAGTCACCTTACTTGTTCAAAAACAAAAACAAAAACAAAACAAAACAAAAAAAGGAGCAGGATTGGAGGTAATTCAGGATTATCCCCCATTTTATTTAACTTTATTATTTTCATCCTAAATATTTAATTTACAGAATTTTTCCATGCACCAGTCACTACCCTTAGTGCAGAATACACAAACTAAAAGTCTGCCTTAAGAACTTGTGTTCCTATTTAATTGTCTAATGGTTTCTATCAATTATCCACAACCAAGGTACTAGTTCTTTAACTACTTGGTCTCAGCCTTCCTTTCGAAGTATATCTTTGCTCATTCTCCTTCATATTAATATTAGCAATCCAGGACTTTTTATTATACATAGGGAAATCATCAAAATTCCCATTCTTTTTGTGTTTTTTGTTTGTTTGTTTGTTTGGTGGGAATACTGCAAGTACATTATTTTTTATTATTTATTTTTAATTTTTACAGACTTCATTTTCATTCATTGTACACAAATAGGGTACAATTTTCATTTCTATGATTGTGCATGATGTAGATTCATACCATTCTCATGCTCTTTTATTAGACCTCACTGAAATTCTATTAGAACTGTTTTCTCTCACTCAGAACTAAAATTGTCCATGTCTCTTCATCCATTGTGATTGGATTTCTCCAGTTAGTACTTACCATATCTGAAATTATGTTTCCATTTATATTATAATTGCAATAAATCAAACTAAAAATTATTTGAATGACTTACTGTTATGCATTGATTAGTCACAGTAGAAACTGGGCTAATTCACTAAAAAAGGGTTTCATCTAAGATTTGAAACATGATTATGAATCATTAAGTGCAATATACCAAAGTAAAGAGAAATAGCATTCCATTGTGATAGCAGGAACATCTACAAGTTAAAAGACTACTGACTTAAAATAGATGATATTGATAGTAATAAAATATTCAAAATATCAAAATCATTGATGAAGATGAAAACTTAAACTTACTCCCTAATTGTTATTTATTTGGAATTTATCCTTTTTTTTTCTTTTCTATGAATGAGGTGATCTGAACCAAGGAGTCCATTTTCTTCCTAGAAGCATGTGTATGTGCATTTTGTCCCTTTAATGGAAATTATGAATATGCATTGATGGCCAAGATTCCCCCCAAAGGGATTTATCCTGCCTCAATGTGCAAACATAATTCTCATTAAAATTAATAGAAATTGTACTCATTTTTATTATGTAACATTTTATAAAACTTACATAATATTTGGCAAGAAAAATGGGATGCATATACAAAGAAGAAATACTGACATTGTTTACTTGGCATTATAGGAACCATAAAAATAGAGAAAAGGACCATGTTTTTCATCAAAGAAAGGTTTTGATATTAAATTGTTGAAGATAATAATTTTAGAAGTTTGTTGTTAGAATACCTGAGCTTTTGAATGAATAATGTTCTCTAGTGTTCTTCACTCTTGGACATTTTACCATTTATTGACATATTTCTTGGGATCTGTAGAAATGAAGGACAGAAAGGATACAAACTTTGCCTCTGCACAGAATGGGAAACTTACTAATATTGTGACTAGGACAGCAAGAGATTTGGCAAAAATTCATCTTTAATAGATTCTAATTTTCATTCTTAATGTTCTCTCTTTTCCCAATTTACACAAAGAATTGAGTTACCTAAGTTAAAAGAAAGATCAAAACCAAGTGGCTGCATGCTGCCAATATATTTGTCCAAATCAGATCAATGTAGTAATTCTGAGGAGAGATGAAGAAGGGCACTAGGCTGAGAAGAGTGTATTTACCAAGAGTATGTGTGAGGATGAGGGAGGGGGTGGGGACAGACGGTGACAGAAGGAAATCAGAAGGCAGAAGGCACATCAGAAGATATGCTCATGTTTGCAGTAAGAAGCCCCTAGACTAGAGATCACACGTTTCCATCAAAGGGAACCTTTGTCCTGTTTTTATCATAATAAATTATACTTTAAAGTGAGTATTAACATGAGCCAAATGAGGTACATTTATCTACCATATTCTTAAGTCATAGTTTGATCTATGGCCTACATGAAAAAAGAAAGATTGTAAATCTCCTATGCTATACAGTGTCAAATATAATCAGAGACAGACAAGTCAGGAAATCGTCATCACTTTTTCCAATAACTTCTCAAATTTTTTTCTGAAAGAAATCCATTTGGGAAATTAGTAAGGAATGTCCACAATCATGCTGAAAAGAAGTTAAACCCTGAAACCTCTAGTGGCAAAATAGGTTGTAAATATCTAGTTTCTTCAAACATGGTTCCCATGAGTACAAAACCTACATTGGAAGTCCAATGCTCATAGGATATATGAGAGAAACGAGAGAAATTTACACTAAATCAATCATCTCAATAAAATTGTCAACTTCTCGATTCTGCTCAATAACTTGAAGATTAGTGCAAAAAAAAAAAAAGAAAAATCCACATCAATTTCTTAAAATTTCATATAAATCAAGGCATCCCTTTGTAAACATGTAATAAAAATGAGACAAAGAAAAGTTTGATGCACAAGTTATCATTAATTTTAAATCCAGCATACAAACTAGATGAACTGCTATTTGTGATAAAACACAAAATGGACAAAGTAAAAATATATTTTGATTCTTTCACTATCCTAAAACCTGG